>PITA01014843.1:0-52164 GCA_004023965.1 Spilogale gracilis | reverse complement strand
ATTCATCAGCGATATTGGTCTGAAGTTCTCCTTTTTGATGGGGTCTTTGCCTGGTTTGGGGATTAGAGTGATGCTGGCTTCATAGAAAGAGTCTGGAAGTTTTCCTTCCGTTTCTATTTTTTGAAAGAGCTTCAGGAGAATAGGTGTTATTTCTTCTTTGAATGTTTGGTAGAATTCCCCAGGGAATCCATCTGGGCCAATCATTCTGTCTTAATATCCACCTTCACACACTTGACTAAAGTGTTACCTAGTCCCTGGAAATCCTAATCCTTCTGGTTCTAGTCTTTGCAATTAGCCCTCTTGAATTTTCTTAGGATTCATGTTTTGTGGATAGCTAAATTAATCATTATTCATCTATTGGCTTTTCAGCTTTAACAGTTTCATATTTTCATCTGCTTATTTTTGCTGTTATTTCTGAGATATCATAGTTTTGCCTTAAAAAAAATCTTTTCTTTTCTTTTACTTTAGTGTGTTTCCAAGGGTACATGGAGGAAAATGAAGTTTTTCAGTACCCCAGTAATACTCTCATAATGATGGGATTTAAGCTATTATGATAATCACTAATGGAGCAAAATGTTTTTCCATTCCTTTGATAGTGAAGTATACTAGTGATAAGAGACAGAAAAGGAACTTATCAGTTTGTTCCGAGAAAGTTTCTGTAGAAAGAAACAGAAATAAACATGCAAGCTGACTTAAAGTAGTTATTAATATTTTTCTCAACTCTCTAAACAGCAAATTTATAAAGCTATAGATGATGAAAACAGAAGTATGCAAGTCTCTCTTATGGGATGTTAGGATAGCACAGAATATTTCAGATTCAAAAAAGGAACTTACTGGCAGATTTTGAAGTCACAGCTGAAAAAGAAAAGAAATAGGCATTGACTGTCTATTAGAAAGAGATTAACTTTCCTTAATATCTCTTAAAGTCAAACTGTAGGATGCAAAGCTTATATGAATTATTTGAATTTAATTTCTCATACTGAAATTTGAATTTAATTTCTCATACCAAACTAGATGTATTTATTTTAAAAGTCAAATTATTTAATATAAATAAACTCAAAAGTTCTCTGACCCATCCCTTCTTACTTCCTGTTTCCTTTTAACTTTCTCTTTGGGGGTGGGGGCTCTAGAACTAATATTTAGTTAGAAAATGTCCATATGATATTTCATGATTTCTCAAATTTGGATAATGCACATTGGCTCCCAAATATGAGCAACAAGTATGTACCTCTTTTTATCCCCTTCTTCAGTTTACTTCTCCTCTCTCTATTTTTCCAATAAATCCAGCTCACATTTTCTTTAAAGATTTAATTATTTTTTTACTTTTATTTTTATTTTTATATTTTTAAAGATTTTATTAATTTGACAGAGAAAAACACAGCCCCGGAGAGGGAACACAAGCAGGGGGAGTGAGAGAGGGAGAAGCAGGTTTCTGGATGTGGGACTCGATCCCGGGTCTCCAGGATCATGACCTGAGTCAAAGACAGTCGCTTAACCAGCTGAGCCACCCAGGCGCCCCGATTTAATTATTTTTTTGACAGAGAGAGTTCACAAGCAGAGGGAGTGGCAGGCAGAGGGAGAGAAAGAGGCAGACGGGTCTACTGATCAGGAAGCCCAATGTGGGACTCAATCCCAGGACCCCGGAATCATGCCCACAAGGGCAGGTGCTTAACCAACTGAGCCACCCAATGCCCACCTCACATTTTTTATGGTAAATTAGCATATTGTATTAGCAGTATCCTGACAATATAAATAATATTCATTATTGAGTAATGTATTATGTCAGTTTTCCTATTTGAAGTTTTCTTTTCTCTCTAGTTAGTTCTTGACATTTTGGTAGATTTCATTGGACATTTTTTCAAGTTCATGCCTTTTATTATTTTTTGTCTGTCATCTTAGTGGATTTGTGAAGGGAAGAGAATAAAGTGCCCATTTTCTTTCTTCTTTAGTGACAAATAGTTAACATACAGTGTGTTATATTAGTTTCAGGTGTACAGGATAATGATGCAAGAATTGTATATATTTCTCAGGGCTTGTAAATGTACTTTTAATCCTCCTTATCTATTTCACCTATCCACCCACACACCTTCCTTCTGGTAATTACCAGTTTGTTCTCTGTATTTAAGAGTTTGTTTGTCTCTGTGGGTTTTTTGTTTGTTTACTTTGTTTTACTTATTAAATTCCACATGAGTGAAATCATATTTGCTTTTCTCTGATTAACATATTTCACTTGGCATCTTACCCTCTAGATCCATCCATTTTGTTGCAAGTGGCAAGATTTCATTATTTTCGTGGCTAAGTAATATCCCATTGTGTGTGTATGTGTATGTGTATATATATACTACAAGTTTATTGTAAGCAATTGGCTTATGTGATTGTGTGGGCTGGCTTGAAAATTCTGAAAATTTCAAGGTAGGCCATCTGTTGGGCCTGGCTGGAATACTAAGGCTCAGTCAGAGATTGTTGTCCGTTAGGGGGATTTCTTCTTTATTAGGAAAGCCTCAGTTGTAATCTTACAGCCTTTCAGCTGATTGCATCAGTTCCACTCAGATTATCTATTATAATCTCCCTTAGAATTAAATTATGAACTTGAATAACATCTACAAAATACTTTCCTGGCAACATTTAGATTCATGTTTGAATAATTTGGGACTGCAGCCTAACTAAGGTGATACTTCAAAAGACGATTGCAGTCCACTTTTTGTCGTTTTAGCACTGATGCACATTTCCTTAAACCACATTTAATCTCCAACTGAAGATAATAACAAAGCTATGCTTCCAGTTCACATGATATTATATGTATATAACCAAAACCACATTCACATTTCCCAGAAGAGAACGTAAAGTCCTTGGATGAGTTTCAGTCTTCTTCTGTGCTATTCTGTGAATTAAATTCTGTGAGATTAAGTTGCTGTTATTAATCCATCTTATGCTAGATAAGTTGATAAAAGGGAAAAAATAAAAATATTTGGTTAATATGTATATAAATAATTATTAAAAATAAGGCAGAAGTGCTTGTAATTATAATCCTTGCATCTGGAACTGTGGTTATAGCTATTGTAGGTATTGATAACTATCTTATTCCCCTACTCATTCCATATTTTCTGGGCCTTCAGTAAGCATTTCAACTGGTCTTTGTTCTTTACCTGGCTGTGTGGTACAAACTTTCCTTTTTGAGAGATGTGGGCATTATCAGACCTGCTTAAATGGGGTTGTTTTAGTTTTCCACTGAGTTAAATCACAAGATCTAGTAATAGTAAGTAGACACTTAAGAGATATTTTAACCTTTACCCTTGGTCATTGGGATCAGTCACCCCAGCCAGTACAGTAATACTTTTGTTTTCTTTTTGATTCAAATGCGTGAAGAACCCCAAGTAGCCAGGTGGCATTCTCTAGTTCCATTTCAGTGGAACTCTTGCGCCTTTGTGGAAGCATTCTTCCTCTTGGATCTATGACCTCTAGATTAGTAAAGCCTAAGTTCACAGTAACAGAAGGTAAAGTTTTTACTCATGGATCTCTAGGAGTAGTAGTGAGGGAAGCCAATTCCACTTAATTCCTGGCTGTATATTAGACTGTGGTTTAGAGTATCTATAACATCCCACAGGATATCGCCGCAGCCGACCAAGTATTGTCATCTGGTTGGCACCTAACTGAGTCCTTTAATACCTTATATTCCTCTGTAAAGCTAGTTGTATTAAGATGATGGGGAATAAGACAATACAAATGAATTGTCAGAATGGACCCATTCCTAGACTTCATTTGCTGTGAGGTGAGTTTCTTGACCAGAAACAGTGCTGTGTGGTAATGGTGGTGGGTAAGACATTTTATAAACTCACTGCTAGGATTACATCCAGGGAAAACAAACCATATCTGGAGTAGTTAGCTATTCCAGTAAGAACAAAGTGCTACTCCTTCCAGAGTGTAAATAGTCCAGTGCATTTAACATGCCAGCAGGTATCTGGCTCAGCGCCCTGGAGCATGGTGCCATATTACAGACGCAATGCTCTCGTCTACTGGCAAACTGAGCAGCTGATAGTGGCTACAGCTAGCTGGCCTTGGTGAGTACATACCTAACCTGCTACCACAGTCACTTTGTTCATGATATCGCTGGGCAGAACAGGATAACTGATATCCACAGGATGGTTCACTCTATCCATTTTATTAAAATCCATGTCTGATGGGGTTACTCTGGTGATGATTCATGTGTGGGACACAAATATCTTTATATTATTTTCCTATTTGGAGATGTCTATCCACACTTCTTTCTCAGACCTCTTTGTTACCAATTTTCCAGTGCTCCTTCCAAATTTCTGATCATCCAGCCAAACAATGAACCACAACCGATGAATTTACATAGACTCCTATATCTGGCTATTGTCCCTTACAGACAAAATGGACAATCAGGTATGCTACTTGAAGCTCTTCCCACTGGAAGGACTTCCCTGCATGTTCCTTCCAGGGTGTCTCAGAAATGGTTACAGAGCCACTGTGCATGCCCAACTTTATGGGTTGGTATTTCAGATAACAATTTCAGATAATTTTCTGATAACAACCAGTTTGTGATGCACCGCTCAGATCTCATTTGGGTGTATGTGCCTCTTTGGATTCCTCCATTTGTGTCTTTAGGGTAAATACCCAGTAGTGTGATTGCTGGGTCATAGGAACTTTTTGAGGAATCTCCCTACTGTTTTCCAGAATGATTTCACCAGCTTGCATTCCCACCAACAGTGTAGGAGGGTCCCCCTTCCCCTGCATCCTCACCAACATCTGTCATTTCCTGACGTGTTAATTTTAGCCATACTGACTGTTGTCAGGCGGTATCTCAGTGGGGTTTTGATTTGTATTTCCCTGATGCTGAGTGATGTTGATCACTTTTTCATGTGACTGCTGGCCATTTGGGTGTCTTCTTTGCAGAAATGTCTGTTCATGTCTTCTGCTCATTTCTTGATTGGATTATTTGTTCTTTAGGTGTTGAGTTTGGTAAAGTTTTTTTTTTTTCCCAAAGATTTTTTTTATTTATTTCACGGAGAGATTGCAAGTAGGCAGAGAGGCAGGTAGAGAGAGAGGAGGAAGCAGGCTCCCTGCTGAGCAGAGAGCCTGATGCGGGCCTCCATCGCAGGACCCTGAGATCATGACCTGAGCCGAAGGCAGAGGCTTCACCCACTGAGCCACTCAGGCACCCGTGGTAAGTTTTTTTTAATAGATTTTGTATACTAGCCCTTTATCTGATATGTCATTTGCAAATATCTTCTCCCATTCTGTCGGTTGTCTTTTAGTTTTGTTGACTATTTCCTTTGCTGTAAAAAAGCTTTTTTTCTTGATGAAGTCCCAATAGCTCATTTCTTCCCTTGCTTCCCTTGCCTTTGGTGATGTTTCCAGGAAGAAGTTACTGCGGCTGAGATTGAAGAGGTTACTGCCTGTGTTCTCCTCAAGGATTTTTATGGACCCCTATCTCACATTGAGGTCTTTCACCCATTTTGAGTCTATTTTTGTGTATGGTGTAAGGAAATGGTCCAGTTTCATTCTTCTGCACGTGGCTTTCCAATTTTCCCAACATTGTTTGTTGAAAAGACTGTCTTTTTTCCATTGGACTTTCTTTCCTCCTTTGTCAAAGATCAGTTGACCATAGAGTTGAAGGTCCATTGCTGGACTCTGTATTCTGTTCCATTGTTCTATGTGTCTGTTTTTGTGCCAGTACCATACTGTCTTGATGATTACAGCTTTGTAACAGAGCTTGAAGTCTGGAATTGTGATGTCATCAACTTTGGTTTTCTTTTTCAACATTCCTCTGGCTATTTGGGGTCTTTTTGGGTCCATATAAATTTTAGGATTATTTAATATTCCATTTCTTTGGGAAAAAGGGAGGGTATTTTGATAGGGATTGCATTAAATGTGTAGATTGCTTTAGGGAGCATAGACATTTTCACAATATTTGTTCCTCCAATCCACGAGCATTTCCATTTCTTTGTGTCTTCCTCAATTTCTTTAATGAGTACTTTATAGTTTTCTGAGTACAGATTCTTTGCCTCTTTGTTTAAGTTTATTCCCAGGTATCTTGTGGTTTTGGGTGCAGTTGTAAATGCACTTCTGTCTTGCTGTTGGTGTATAGAAATGCAACTGAATCTGTTCATTGATTTTTATATTCTGACATTTTACTGAATTCATGTATGAATTCTAGCAGTTTTGGATTGGAGTCTTTTGGGTTTTCCACATAAAGTATTATATCATCTGCAAAGAGTGAGAGTTTGACTTCTTCTTTGCTGATTCGGATGCCTTTTATTTTTTTTGTTGTCTGATTGCTGAAGCTAGGACTTCTAGTACTATGTTGAATAGCAGTGGTGAGAGTGGACATCCCTGCCGTGTTCCTGACCTTAGGAGAAAAGCTCTCAGTTTTTCCCCATTGAGAGTGATTTTCGCTGTGGTTTTTTTCATAGATGGCTTTGATGATATTAAGTTAGGTACCCTCTATCCCTACACTGTGAAGAGTTTTGATCAAGAAAGGATGCTGTACTTTGTCAAATGCTTTTCCAGCATCTATTGAGAGGATTATATGGTTATTGTTCTTTTTTTTTTTATTATTAATGTACTGTGTTACATTGATTGATTTGTGGATGTTGAACCAACCTTGCAGCCCAGGAATAAATCCCACTTGGTTGTGGTGAATAACCTTTTAATGTACTGTTGGATCCTATTGGCTACTATTTTGGTGAGTATTTTTGCATCTGTGTTTATCAAGTATATTGATCTGTAATTCTGCTTTTTGATGGGGCCCTTGTCTGGTTTTGGGATCAAGGTAATGTTGACCTCTGAAAATGAGTTTGGAAGTTTTCCTTGTTTCTATTTTTTAGAGCAGTTTCAGGAGATTAGGCAAAATTCTTCTTTAAATGTTTGGTAGAATTCCCCTGGGAAGCCATCTGGCCCTGGGCTCTTTTTGGGAGATTTTTGATCACTGCTTCAGTCTCCTTTCTGGTTATGAGTCTGTTCAGGTTTTTTATTTCTTCCTGGTTCAGTTTTGGTAGTTTATATGTCTCTAGGAATGCATTAATTTCTTCCAGATTGTCAAATTTGCTGGCATATAGTTGCTCATAATATGTTCTTATAATTGTTTGTATTTCTTTGGTGTTGGTTGTGATCTCTCCTCTTTCATTCATGAAATTAATGAAATTAATTTGACTCCTTTCTCATTTATTTTTGGTAAATCTGGTTTCTTTCAAAGAACCAGCTCCTACTTTCGTTGATTTGTTCTACTATTCTTTTGGTTTCTATTTCTTTGATTTCTGCTCTGATCTTTATTATTTCTCTTTTCCTGCTGCGTTTATGTTTTCTGTGCTGTTCTTTTTCCAGCTGCTTTAAGTGTAGGATTAGGTTGTGTATTTGAGACCTTTCTTGTTTTTTTGAGAACGGCTTGTATTGTTATATACTTTCCTTTCAGGACCACCTTTTCTGTGTCCCAAGGATTTTGAACAGTTGTGTTTTCATTTCATTTGTTTCCATGAATTTTCAAAATTCTTCTTTAATTTGCTTGTTGATCTACTCTTTCTTTAGTAGGATACTCTTTAGTCTCCATGTATTTGAGTTCTTTCCAACTTTCCTCTTATGGTTAAGTTCTAGTTTCAAAGCATTTTAGTCTCAAAATGTGCAGGGAATGAACCCAGTCTTTTGTTACTAGTTGAGACCTGACTTGTGACCCAGAATGTGATCTATTCTGGAGAAAGTTCCATCTGCACTAGAGAAGAATGTGTATACTGTTGCTTTGAGATGGAATGTTCTTAATATATCTATGATGACCATCTGATTCAGTGTGTCATTTAAAGCCTTTATTTCCTTTTTGATCTTTTGCTTAGATGATCTGTCCATATCAGTGAGAGTGGTGTTAAAATCCCCTACTCTTATTGTATTATTGTCAATGTGTTTCTTTGCTTTTGTTATTAATTGGTTTATATAATGTTATGGGATGTGTTAGGGGCATAGATATTTAAAATTGTTAGATCTTCTTGTTGGACAGACCCTTTAAGTATGATATAGTGTCCTTCCTCATTTCTTTTAATAGTCTTTGGCTTAAAATCTAATTTGTCTGCATATCGATTGGTCTTGTTTTTTTTTTTTTTTTTTAATCCATTCTGATACCTGTGTCTTTTGATTGCAGCACTCATCCCATTTACATTCAGGGTAACTATTGAAAGATATGAATTTAGTGCCATTGTATTACCTGTAAGGTGACTGTTACTGTTTATGGTCTCTGTGCCTTTCTGGTCTATTACTTTTAGGCTCTCTCTTTGCTTAGAGGATTCCTTTCAATATTTTTCTGTAGGGCTGGTTTGGTGTTTGAAAATTCCTTTAGTTTTTGCTTATCCTGGAAGCTTTTTATCTCTTCTTCTATTTTCAGTGAGAGTCTAGCCAGATATAGTATTCTTGGCTGCCTATTTTTCTTGTTTAAAGCTCTGAATATATCATTCCAGGCTTTTCTGGCCTGCCAGGTCTCTGTCGATAGGTCTGCTGCCAATCTTATATTTCTGCCATTGTATATTACAGACCTCTTCTCCTGAGCTGCTTTCAGGATTTTCTCTTTGTCACTGAGACTTGCAACTTTTACTATTAGATGATGGGGTGTGGACTCATTTTTATTGATTTTGAGGGGGGTCTATGTGCCTCCTGGCTTTTGATGTTTATTCCCTTTGCCAAATTAGGGAAATTCTCTGCTATAATTTTCTGCAATATACCTTCTTCCCACTTCTCTCTTTCTTCTTCTTCTGGGATCCCACTTATTCTAATACTGTTTCATCTTAGGGTATCACTTACCTCTTGAATTCTCTTGTGGTTCAGTCATTCTTTGTCTCTCTTTTGCTCAGCTTCTTTATTCTCCATCATTTGGTCTTCTATATCACTAATTCTCTCTTCTGCCTCATTTATCCTAGCAGTCAGAGCCTCCATTTTTGATTGCAGCTCACCAATAGCTTTTTTGATTTTAAATTGGTCAGATTTTAGTTCTTTTATTTCTCCAGGAAAGGATTTTATTTCTCCAGAATGTGATTCTGTAGTATCTTCCATGTTTTTTTTCAAGCCCAACTAGCACCTTGATAATCATCATTCTGAACTCTAGTTATGACATATTACTAATGTCCATATTGATTAGGTCTCTAGCTGTTGGTACCACCTCTTGTTCCTTTTTTTGAGGTGAGGTTTTCCGCCTTGTCATTTTATCCAGATAAAAATAGATGAATGAGAGAACAAAATACTAAAAGGGTAGCAACGACTCCAGAAAAATATGCACGAACCAAATCAGAAGAGATCCAAAACTGAGAGGAGAAGAAAGGGAAAAAAAACTCTATATCATCTATATCTATATTATATTTATATGTATCTGTTTCTCTGTCTGTGTTTGATTAAACTGATGAATAGAACAGAGCCACACACTTGATTTTGGGTGTATTTTGGTCTGTTAGAAGAAATTGCCTCCCAAAATTTTAAAGAAAGAAAAACTTATATATGTACAAAAACAAAGGTATACATGATGAAGGGATGGAATACGATTGTAATGATGAAAATGAAAAAGACTTTAACAAAGGAATTGATGAGATAAGAAGTTGTTTGAGAAAAGAAGGAAAACAAGAGGAAAGAGTGTGATGAGGCTGGAGACTAGAACAAAGCCATGTGCTAGATTTAGGGTATATATTGACCTATTAGAAGAAACTGTATCCCAACATTTTAAAGAAAGAAAAACCTGTATGTATACAGAAAATAAGCTTAAATACAATGAAGGCATAGACTATGACTAAAACAATGAAAATTAAAAAGATTTTTTAAAAAAGGTATTGATAAGATAAAATAGTTAAAAATATTAAAATAAGAGTGAGAAAAAATTAAAAAATAGAATAAGATAAAATTTAAAAAATTTAACTTAGAAAGACAGAAGAATCATTGGAAAAAATCATGAATTCTATGTTGTGCATTCCCCTAGCTTTTGAGTTTCACAGTTCTGGTGAACTTGGTCTTGGCTGGGTGTTCTTGCTGATCTGGGAGAGGGGTCTGTTGCAGTGATTTTCAAATGTCTTTGCCGGAGGTGGAACTGCCCCACCCTTGCCAGGGGCCAGCCTAACCAATCTGCTTCATTTCACTCTCAGTAGCTTTTATTCCCTGAGCGCTTTCCATTTTGCTTTGGAGAACGGGACTGAAGATGGTGAGCTGAGAGCCCTGGCCCTGTTTCTCAGTGGGTGCTCAGAGAAAAGCCGTCAATCACGCCTGTCTCCCTGGTCTGCGGCCGCACTCTGTACTCACCCAACTTGTGATCGAGCGTTTCTGTGTCTGGTGCTTGGCCCCGTTTGGAGTAACCAAACCCAGCAGATTCCTATAGCATGCTCCCGCGCCGCTCCTCCCAGAGAAGGAAGGAGGGGGTCTCTGCCTCTTGTGGGGTCCTTATTTGAAGAGCAGTGGCCCGACTGTGCCTTGGATCATGGTTTAAGGTAACCCCAAGTTGGGAGCCCCTCCTCGGCTCTGTCTTTGCTGCTGGCTTCCCAACTCCAAGACCTGGGAGCTCTGGCACGCTCAGACATCCCAGTCTTTCTGTGACCCAGCAGCTCTTGAGACCACACTGTCCCCGCGAGGTTTCCACCCCCCACTTAGCCTCTAGGGGACATTCCTCAGTGGAGCAGGCTTCTAAGAGTTCTGATTTTGTGCTCTGCTGCTTTATTGTTGGCTGGGAGCCGGCCCTTCCTCCTGTGATCTGGGTCTGTCTTTCCAAATGTCACCTCCGATTCACTTTTCCGCTCATCCTACCTTCCAGAAAGTGGTTGCTTCTGTGTACCTAGAAGTACTGCTCTTCTCTTTGGTCTCCTGTTGGGTCTGTATATGTTCCAGTTGGTTTGATAACTGTCTAGCTGAGTCCTGGAACACTATGATATCTAGATCTCCTACTCGTCCACCATCTTGCTCCTTCCCCAGAAAATTAAGTTTAAAAAATTTTTATATTTAACTTCGATCTCACAATTATATTTTTTAATGAAGAGCTTTATAGGATTGTAACTTGTAATTTCTAGGGGAGAAATCATCTCTTACTAAGAAACCAAGTATAGTAGAGTTAAGTGATAGAAAAGGGGCTTACTGGTTTGTTCTGGGCTATTCTCTGAAAAATAAGCATAAACAAATATTTGGCTAAATTGGAGATGAGATTACCATTTTCTTTATTTTTTTAAAGTAAAAATTTACAAAAGTAGAAATGATGATAGCCAGAGAATGCAAAACTCCCATGTAAATTGGTAATGAATGCACATAGTATAGAAAAATCAACTTAAAAAATATTTTATTTATTTGAAAGAGACAGAGACAGAGACAGAGACAGAGAGAGAGAGAGAGAGAGAGAGAGAGAGTGTGTGTGTGCTCACAAGCAGGGGGAGGGGCAGAGGGGCAGGGAGCCCGGTGGGACCATGGGATCCTGACCTGAGCTGAAGGCAGACATTTAACCAATTGAGCCACCCAGATACTCCTGAAAAATCAACTTATTGACATATTTGGAAACCATAACTGAAGTAGGAAGGCAAATAAAAATGTAGGCATTGTTTGCTCATTAGAAGGAGGTTAGTTTTGCTTTCTATCTTTATAAAATTACGTACTGGAGTGCAAAATTTATAGGAGCTATATTTCAGTTTAATTTTTAACATATTAAAGTACATGTACTTACTTTAAAAGTTAAACTATTTTGTCTAAATTAAAATGCTAGGCCTCTGGCCCACAAAATCTTATACTCAGTTTCTTTTTTACATTAGCTTTGTTCAGGGGAGGAAGTTATTGTCCAATATGCAGTTCTAGAACACCTACATAAAATTTTATGATTTCTCCAATTTGGAGGATGTACAGTAGCTTCCTCTAGTGGAAACCAAGGTTTTATCTCTTTTTCTACCCTTTCTCCATGTACTTCTCCTCTTCCTATTTGTCCCACAAAGTCATTTTTATGTGACAAAGTCACATTTTAAACATATGTTAATATGTTATGTTAATAATATCACGATGTGTAAAGAATCTTCATAGCGGAGTTACATACCAGATTTCCTGTGTAAACTTTTCTCTGCTGTTAATTTTTCAAACTTTCCTGTTTTCTTAGAATGCTTTATAGGTTTGTGCTTCGTATAATTGTCTTAGCCATTTAACCAAACTTAAGAAAGAACCCACAGATTAGAAATAGGAAGGGAGGGTAGTAATAGGTTTAAGCTCTTTCCTAGAATACAAATAATATAAGTGTAATTTGTCTGAGAGCAGATTAATATTTCCATTCCCTAATCTAGTCTAGGGCAATTTAAAAAATGTAAATTATCATAGCCTGCGAAAATGAAAGGCTTTTTTCTATCTGGGAGACTAAAGTATATGTAAAAGATTGAAAATGGGCTTACCCACAGATTCTGGAGTCTTAACTGAAACACAAACAAAACAAACACAAAATTATTATCTGACCCTGCAAAAAAGACTAGTTTCTGCAGTAGACTTTTCATTGTGAGTACAATGTACCATTGATATAATCGGCCATATTATTAAACTTTAAACGTTGTAATCAAAGTCATATATTTTCAAAATTTAAAAAGTCAATTGTGCTAATCATGCCTATTTTCTATATTTCTTTCTTTTTTTTTTTTAAGATTTTATTTATTTGACAGAGAGAAACACAGTGAGACAGGGAACACAAGCAGGGGGAGTGAGAGAGGGAGAAGCAGGCTTCCTGCTGAGCAGGAATCCCGATGTGGGACTCAATCCCAGTCTCCGGGATCATGACCTGAGCCGAAGGCAGTTGCTTAACCAACTGAGTCACCCAGGCGCCCCATTATTTTCTGTATTTCTAATGCTTTGACATCTGGAGCCTTGCTGACTCTGGAAAAACTGCCCCTCCTGTGTCTAGCCAGTTCCTGGGGATTTTAAAATAATTATTCTGCCAGCACACCCTCATATGCAAACTAGCAAGTCCAGAGACTGTTCCCTTGTTGGGCTCTTGCACTCTACGCCAGCCTGGGCTCTGCTGCGCTGATCTCCCTGGGGCCAAGCTTCAGACACCCAGTGGCAACTACTGTACCCTGGAGCCTGCTGAAATCATTCAAACAAAACTACATAATTTCTTGTAGGTTTGTACCTTTTATTATTTTTTCTAAACCTTCTAGCTTGCTTACCACGTCCTGCTCATTTCCTCCCCTGAAAATCATAGTAAAGAGTCTTGTCCACTTTTTCCCCCTCACTTCTGTTTCCTGATGGACCCCAGTGCTTCCCCTTGTGGCCCTGCCTGGTACAACATGCCCCGTCCTCCGGGGAACTGTGAACAATACACTGTTTTCAGTGCAGTCACCTCTTATATACTTTTTTATTCTTTACCACACATGAATAACAATAAAACCTCCATTTGAAAACACTAATGCATGCTTATAGCAAAAAGCATCAGTTCCTTTCCCACCCACCCCCAATTTGCAATTGGATTTGTTCTCCTAAATTATATCCACTTCATATTTAAATGTGGGCTCTTTCTGCTGGACATACCTTTCTGAAAATGTGATTTCTCGACTTTAGTTTATATAGTATCTACTGACTTTCTGTTCTCAAAGATGAGGGCTTCCTGTTCTTCCACTTAATACTTCACCTTCTTTATTTACCTTCCTACGGCAGGCAGAATTTTGTGATGATTCCTGATCCCTTGTTAAGTGTGCCCTCCCCTTGAGTGAGAGGGAATCTGGAATATGCTTCTGCTGAGGAAGGTGGGCAAGGCAACAATATAGTCAATTCTATGATGATGTTACATTGTTAAGACTCATTGTTAGCAGATTCTGCAGCAGGCTTCATAGAGTAAACTGCCTAGTTTGAGACCACCTGTGAGAGGCAGTGGGGCAAGGAATTTCAGGGCCTCTGGGATCTGAGTGTTCCTAAGTGATAATGCATAAGACATAAGGGACCTTAGAAAGAATATAGCAGACACATGGACTGTTACAGAATCATCTAAGAAACGTGAATTTTAGTCATAGGAGGGTGGGGAAGAGAGTAGTACTAAAAGATGAAAGGAAATATTAAAAGGAATAAAAAGAAAAAAGTTCTTGGAAGGAAGCATGGAAATGCAGGAAGGAATAAACAAACAGAAGTAAATATATGGATAGACATAAACAAATATTTACTGCAGTTAATTTTTGCACTTTTTTGTTTTCTTGGAGTATTTTATGGGTTTGTGCCTTTTATTAGTTTTCATTTTAGTGAACTCTAGGATGGAAGACAGGAGGCTACCCTTTTCACTTGATCAGTATGCACTCTGATGCTCTCTCCATGAGATTTTGTACAGGCAGAAATGGTAATATATAGAAAGTTCAAAACCCTCACAGTGATCACACCAAACAACCCACAGATTAGAAACAGAAAGAAGGTACTTACTAGATTGTCTTGAGATAGTTTCTGCAAAAACAAATACAAATAAATATATAAGCTAACTTGAAGATGACAGAACCTTTTATTTAATTCTGTAAAGGATAAATTTACAAAGCTGGAGATAATGGTGGCCAAAGAATGCAAAAGTCCCACCTAAGTTGGAAATGAAAGCACACAGATTTTAGGTTCAGAAGAAAAACTTATTGACAACTTTTGGAAGTCATACTGAAATAGGCAAAAAAAATTGAAGAGTCAGTTGACATTTGAAGATTACTTTTTAAAAATATCTTTCTAAAATAAATATATAAAATGTGAATTTTACACGAATAATTTAAGATTAATCTTTCTTATATCAAAGTATTCTTTATTTTAAAAATCAAATTATTTTATGTATGTAAACACTATCTCTCACCTGTTCCTTTTCATTTCCAATTTTTTTTCAATTATGCTTTTATTGGGGGTGGGCTATGTAACTAATATTTGCTCATAGGAATTCTTACATATTTCATGATTTCTCAAATTTGGAAAATGTTTGTTGGCTCCTACTGTGGGCAAGGTGCTTTACCTCTTCTCTATTCTTCCCTACTTACCTTTCACTGTTTTTTCAACAAACCTATCCCATATTTATTAATACTAAACCAGTACATCCTGTTAGCAATTCACTTACCTTTCACTGTTTTTTTCAACAAACCTATCCCATATTTATTAATACTAAATCAGTACATCCTGTTAGCAATATCATGCATATGAATAATGTTCAAAGTTGATGTATTATTCCAGCTTCCCTGTGCAAACTTTTTTTTTCTCCAGTTTATTCTCGACTCTTTTGGTGATTTTAAAGAATATTTTCCAGGCTTATGCCTTTTGTTTTTCTTTTCTTATTGGTTTTATTGAGTTCTGAAGGGAAGGGAAGAAAATGTTCATTTCCAACTTGCCTAGTGTGGGTTTTTATACTCTCTTTATGGGTGGTTTTAAAATCAGATACGGTTATATCCAGAAATCTCAACTGCCTCACGTGAGCAGGCCAGACCATCCCCAGATTAGAAATAGAAAGGGAGGGTACTGATGCATTCTAGGATCTTTCATACAATACAAATAAATCCATCAGTTTGGTTTTCCTGAGAGAAGGAGATTTGTATTTTCTCTTCCTAATCTAGTTTAGAGTGATGGAAAACTTGAAGCTACAGCAGTTTGAAAATGTGAAAGTCTTCCTTGCAACTAGGAGACCAAAGAAGTTTTGAAAATTGAAAATCCACCGTAAAAATGGTGATGATGATGATGATGGTGACGACGATGTAGTGAGGGATAAAAGTAAATGCACTTTCAATAAGCATGACAATGAAAGCATAAATAGTAAAGGAAAAGAGTCTTCAAGAGTTCTTATACCTCTTATGTGGTCTTATTAATTTGCAATGTTAAATGTAGTAATTTAGGACGCCTGTGTGGCTCAGTCAGTTAAGCATCTGACTCTTGGTGTCCACTCAGGTCATGATCTTGCAGTTGTGGGTTTGAGCCCTGCCTTGTGCTCTGTGCTCAGTGCGGAGTCACTTCAGATTCTTTCTCCTTCTTCCTCCTGCTCACTCCCTAATATATAAATAAAATCTCTTTAAAAAATGTAATAATTTATGTTAAAGTTTTGTAAAAGAAGAATGAACGTTGTTATCTTTCTGGTAATTCTTTTTTTTTTTTCCTTAAAGAGTTTATTTATTTGACAGAGAAACACAGCCAGAGAGGGAACACAAGCAGCGGGAGTGAGAGAGGGAGAAGCAGGCTTCCCGTCGAGCAGGGAGCCCAATGCGGGGCTCGATCCCAGGACTCCAGGATCATGACCTGAGCCGAAGGCAGTTGCTTAACCAACTGAGCCACCCAGGCGCCCCGTTCTGGTAATTCTTGAAAGAATAGTAAAATCATGTGTCGCTAACATGCTATGAGATCAGGAAAATAGAGCTATAAGAACAAATTATTTCAAAAGAAGGCAAATGATTAATAAAATTTTTAAAAATACAAATATATGAAAAATTACACTGGATGCAAATGGTCCAAATATTCCTATTAAATGAAAGCATTTTCAGACTGGATTAAGAAATAAAAAAATATAATATATATGTATTATATATATAAATATATTTATAACATATATATTATATATATTATTTTATATGTAATTTATGTATTTTACATACATAAATACACTTATTATATAATTATATATATTCTTTTTTTAAAAAAAGATTTTGTTTATTTAACAGAGAGAAGCACAGCCAGAGGGAACACAAACAGGGGGAGTGAGAGAGGGAGAAGCAGGCTTCCCGCCGAGCAGGGAGCCTGATGTGGGACTCGATCCCGGGTCTCCGGGATCATGACCTGAGCCGAAGGCAGTCGCTCAGCTGAGCCACCCAGGCGCCCTCTTTTTTCTTTTTAATGCCATGATGGGATGAAATTCACTACCCTGTCTTTGAGACAACTGGTCCTTTATTCTGCCTCACCTCATCAACTTTTGAACCCCTCTAGTGTATGTTTCAGTTCAGTTATTGTATTCTTCAGTTCTGTCATTTCTTTTTGTGACTTTCTTATATTTTCATCTCTCTGAAGTTTTCACTGTATTCATTCATTCTCCCAAGTTTGGTGAATATCTGTATGGCCATTGCTTTGAACTTTTTATCAGATAAATTACCTATCTTTCTTTCATTAAGGTTTTTTTTTCCCCGCTGAGGTTTTATCACTTGCTTTTATTTGGAACATAGTCCTCATTTTCTTCATTTTGCTTTGATTATCTGTGTTGGTTTCTATTCATTGGCCACATCTCACAATCTTTTTTTATTAAGATTTTGTTTGTTTATTTGAGAGAGAAAGAATGAGAGAGAGAGCACGCGGGCAGGAGAAGGGAAGGGTCAGACGGAGAAACAGACTCCCTGCTGAGCAGGGGACGCCCCCCCTCCCCGCCCCCCATGCAGGACTCAGCCCTGGGGCTCCGGGATCATGACCTAAGTAAGTTGAAGGCAGTTGCTTAACCAACCGAATCACCCAGGTGCCCCACTTCTCACAATCTTAAAAGATTAATCTCTTGTGCAGATGAACTATATCACTCAACCTTGCTTTAGCTCTTGGTTGTCTATCAAACCTTTATGGGTGTACAAGCAGCCTATTTGACTTTTTGTAGCCTCAGGTAGCTAAAGGTGTACCCAGACCAGTCAGTGTCCCAAAGGGGACAATCTCAGTCAGCCTACCTGATTCAGGCTAATTGGAAACCAGACTCTTACACAACAGCTTGGAATGAGTGCGTACATATACGGTCTTGCGGGACTACAAATATAAACTCTCCTGGCTCCCAGAGACAGGTGATCTGGAGGTGTCTCCTGGGCAGCAGTTGTAAAAATTAGTAGTCTCGATATAAACTTCCTTGTGGGAGATAATGGTGAGGTGTAGTGAGGCAGAAGGAGATTGTGGAGATGGTGTTCTTTGGCCCGAGAGTGCCCCTGTAGCCTCTAGATAGTGTGCTAAAGCTGATATCTGCCCCTAAGTCTGAAGCTCCAGGACTTGGAAACAGGCCTCCTTCACAGAAAGTCTGGGGTTGTGTTTCAGTCTGCTCTCTATGCAGTATGCTGGAGATTATAGCCTACCAGGAGCTGCACTGAATCTTACAGTGCCCTCAGACCAGGAAGGCAAGCTCCTTTGCCCATTAAAGCTAGGTGATCAATAGGTATCTTCTGGTCAGCAGCTGTAAAAACCAGTCCAGCAGATTAAAAACGGGGACACTAGACATACATAAGTGCTCCCTACTGAGAGATGCTGCTACTCTGAAGATGGTTCTTACACTCGGAAGTCTCAGGAGAAGTTTACAGTCTGTTTCTTTTCTTTTCTTTTCTTAAAGATAGATTTATTTATTTATTTATTTATTTATTTATTTATTTATTTGACAGAGAGAAACACAGCTAGAGAAGGAATACAAGCAGGGGGAGTGAGAGAGGGAGCAGGGAACCCAATGTGCAACCGGGATTATGATCTGAGCTGAAGGCAGACACCCAGGCGCCCCTACAGTCTGTTTAACTAGAAGTCTGCCCACTCTGGGTTGGCTATGATGATAAACTAATAGACTTCTTTCACAGAGTGTTTGAGCTCCTGAGTCTGTTCCCTCTTGCTCTGCCCTGGAGGTTGTTTAAGAACACTTTCCCATTGGTTATAACCCCGTGGAACCTGTGTCATAAGCCCCACTGATCCCTAAAGCCAGGTGGTGTAGAGGACTTCCCTGGCAGCCACAAAAATCTGGATACCAGAGAAGGGTATAGGCTCCTTTCTATAAGATACCAACAAACTGGAGTGAGGCAAAGGGAAAGCATGAAGGTCTATCTACTGGCCTCCATTCCTGGAAATCACCTCTGTAGGCCCCCAAAATGTGTCAAACCAGAAGCCTGTCCCTCAGGCCAAAGTTCCTAACAAGCAAAGCAGTCTTTTTCTCAGAAAGACTCGAATATTATTTCATTCTGCTGTCTATCCAGTGCCTTGGGTGTGGTAGTCTGCCTAGAGCTATTTCTCTGTTTGTTAAAGTCTCATGGAACCCAAGAAAGCACTCCTCTGCGATCTCCAGAGCCAGGCAAGCATGGGGCATTCTCTGGATGGCAGCAACAAAATCTGAGTCAGTAGATTAAAAAACAAACAGACAAAGAAAAAAACCCGAGGTATTAGTTGTGTGTAGGAGCTCCCGTCTGGGAGATGCTGGCACTGTCGTGTGGCAGAGGGAGAGTGCAAATTGGCTGGAGTGAGGCCAAAGGAGAGTCAAAAGAAGAAAGAAAGAAAGAAAGAAAGAAAGAAAGAAAGGAAGGAAGGAAGGAAGGAAGGAAGGAAGAAAGAAAAGAAAAGAAAAGAAAAGAAAAAAAAGAAAAGGGGAGAAGAAGATGGGTAGCCACTGACTCTAGTAAGATGGAAGGACAATAGGAAGATGGTGGTCACCAGTCTCCATCTCCAGATAATATCCAGTACTTCAGATCAATACTTTAAAACTAGGAAATGAGTCTCTTCCATGTAATGTCTGCGTGCATTTCAAGTGGTTGTTTCTGTCTTAGGTCTTGGTAGGGGAGCAGTGAGTCTGGTTGCCCTATAAAGGCCATCCTCAGTTGGCCACATCTCTTTGTTTTTTTGTGGGCATGAGTCTCATTGGTCTTCAAAATCACATATTTTGGGGGCTCATCTCTCAAGTTGGGTGCATGGGGCTGGTGTGGGGTATGAGTCCTTTGCCACTCAAGGAGAAGTCAGGTTGTGAGTTCTTCCCTGATTATGGATTGCTGCTCAGTGTGTGGGAAATATGGCAGGATTGTGTTGTGACCTTTCCTAACCACTTTGATGTGGTTTCCCTCTTACTTACCGCATGTGAGGGGGTTTCTTCACCAGTCCTTTTAACTCCCAGAGGAAATCATTTCTCTCTCTCTCTCTCTCTCTCTCTCTCTCTCTCTCACACACACACACACACACACACACAGCCATAGATTTAGTGGGTCTGTTGGAGAAGGTGAGTTCAGGATCGTTCTATGCTGCCATCTTGAATGTGAACTAGCTAGATAATGACCATTCCACCATTGACCATTGGCCATTCCACCCTGTATTTCTTCCTTCAATTTGTGAACCTTTCCTGAATTTTGAATTGACATTCTTCTTACCTTTCTCTACTGCTTGTACTCAGCTTTCTTCTACCTCTTCTGTCAGTAATCTGCTTTCAAAAATTTCCCAGCACTTACAAATTGATCTCATTTCTTTTCCTTGTGTTCCTTGTGCTTTGTGTATATGCTTTTTCCATTTCTGTGTTTCATTCCAGCAAGATATTAGGCAGGGAGTTGAGATAAATGCCTTGTTAAACTAAAACCCTTCCCTCTGCCACTGAACTCATTTTGGTGCTTATATTTAAACATGATAGACATGAAACTAGAAATATCCATAGGAGTCTAAGATCTTCCAGACCATTAATACTAAATCAGAAATAGGAAATAAACAAACAAAAAAGAAACTTACTGCAGGGTTCTGTTGTCTTTTCTGAAATATAAACACAAATAAATATATAAGTATCATTTGCCTAAGGGAAGGAAATTCAAGCTTTCTTTAATACAATTTTTGTACATGACTAGTAAGATTGAAAATAATAGTAAGTAATTTCCTTCTCCCACTGTCCTCTAGGTTACCCCTCATGCACCGCAAGCAAGTGAAACCATGTGATACTTGACTTTCTCTACTTGGAGAAGGAAAGTAAATGGGAATCAGGGTAATCCAGGGAGAAAAACGAAACAACAGAGACTTTGGACACAGAAACAAACTGAGGGACTTGGAGGGATGGGAGTGGAGGGATGGGAGAGCCTGGTGGTGGGTACTGGGGACACCTATTGCGTGGAGCACTGGGTGCGGGGAATGGGGAATGAATCTTGGAACACTGGAAAAAAAATTTAAGTAACAATAAAAAAAATAATAAAATAAAAAAATAATAAAAAAATAAAGAACGTGTTAGGGAGGAAAAAAATAATAGTAAGTAGCGAGATCAATAGGTCTTCAAAGAAGTTTTAAGCTAAAGTCTAGCAGAGTTAAGGAAGCGTTCAGGAATTTGCTGAGGGTTCTATGTCTTCCACAGAATACAAATGTATATATATGAGTGTGGTTTTCTTCAGGAAAGAAACCTAATGTGATATTTCCCTCTGATACTCCTTTTGGAGAGACTTATTTTAAAGTTAGACCATCTTAGAGCCCTTTGTCATCTTTATCTGCTCTTCTTGGTCTTTATAGTAGAGATGTCATAGATTTGGAAATGTGTGCATCTATTCTGTCCTTCTTTTCATCTTTTTTTATTTCAGGAATATTTATTTTATTTATTTTAATTTAATTTTATTTATTTACTATTTCAGGGATATTTATTTTATTTATTTTTATCAAGATTTCTGTAAATTTGCTGAGAAATAGGAAAGCAATTCTATGTTTATTCAGAAAGTTTTACCACAAGTTATCAAATCTTTTGATTTGTTTGTTTTTAATGAAGAAAAAGGATACCATTTTTATTTTTTAGTGAGGAACGTGAGAAAATGAATCTATAGTATTGCATCAGAAAAGTCAGTTTCAGTGGAATTAATCTCCATGTGCATCTTTTGTTGTAATTAAAGAATGGTGCCAATCTGATGGTTTTCAGATTTCTCAAGTTTGATAAATTCAGGGCAACAACGTCATGAATATTTTTCTATTCCTTTAATTGAAACTTTTCACTATAAGTGTTAAGGCATTAGAATTTTCAGATCTTGCTTTATTCACATTTTCATCATACTCTTACCTTCCCCCATTTGTTAGGCAACCCACATCAGAACATCTTGACTACATATGGGTGGTAGAAAAATAGATTTCATTGATCACTCTTCTTAAATCCTCCTGCCCATTGTTAGTAAGCTAGTGGCAGTGGCATGCTAACTATTGGGCAAGAGGAAAAGGGAATGAAATTAGGAACATAGAGATTTTTGTAATATCCATAGGTATTAATACTGCCATTTGTACCTCTCATGGAGAAAGAAAAGTAGAAATGTTACATAGATAAGAAATTGCTGATAATTTCTATATTTCCCCCAAAATGCCTATAAAATAAACAAATGACCATGATTTGCCTTGGGTATAAGCTATTATTATTATTATTATTATTATTATTTGCCTATGATTGTTTTCAAGTCCACAATTTTCTTTTTCTTTCTTTCTTTCTTTCTTTCTTTCTTTCTTTCTTTCTTTCTTTCTTTCTTTCTTTTTTTAAAAAAAGATTTCATTTATTAGTTTGAGAGAGAGAGAGATAGAAAGCATGAGCAAGGAGGAGGGGCAGAGGGAAAAGGAAGAAGCAGATTCCCTGCTGAGCAGGGAAACCGGATGCTAGGCTTGATCCCAGTACCCTGAGATCATTACTTGAGTTGGAGGCAGAAGCTTAGCCATTTGAGCCACCAGGTGCCCACAATTCTCTTTAGAAAGAAATTGGGATTTGAATCTGGCCTCGAAGATATTCAAACACTACATATATTATATTTCCACTTCCTCTTCTAACTCTTCTGTCTCATTTTTTCTTCACACTCTCACTGCCTACTCACACCACCCCACCCTCATTCTGCCCAAACTGAGTATTTGTTGAAAGGCAATGTTAGTAATACTAAAAAGTTTTTATTTCTACAACTTAGGAAACATATATAAGTATGCATGTAGGACGTATATATAAGTGTAAATAAGTTTGTTCTTTCTTCATCCAGAAGAGATTTAAGGCAGATTTAACTTCTCTTGCAGTTTATTCTTTTTGTTGTAATATTGAACAAGAAAATTTACATAGATTCTATTGGATATGGAACAGTTCCCACTCTTTCATATCTGGCATTTGATGTGGGGTTGTCTGTGACATCACATCATCCTAATAATATTATTAGGCAGGGTGAGAGAACCAGAAACTATAGTTAACATATATGAGTCTTACTTTTGGTTGAAAATTCATTGATTTGGTGTTCTCCTTTCCAGACTTGAACACATTTCAAATGCTATTATCATAGGGCTATTAGCATTATTTCTTACTCATTACTGTAGTGGTATAAAATTTAGATTACTAATTTGTGAAGAGTTTGTTTCTTTATTGAATAAGGCAAATCTTTATTGAATAAGGCAAGGTTGAATGATCTACCTTCTTCGTAAAGCAAAGGGGGTTTCTATTTTTTAAAAATATATGTGATAGAATAGAACTTGTTTAATAATCAAGTGTAGTCTAATTGTTTTGCACAGGCTATTTACTTTAATGGAGAGATGTGATGAAATTATTAGTTGGTTACACTGAGTTTATGGTTACATGTGTGGTTTTTTTCAAATGACTTCTGAGTTCTTTAAACACAGACTGATGTTAACAGCTTGGCATGGTAGAAGATATAAATTAATATTTGTTAAGTATACACTAGAAAATTATACTTTAAAATATGCCTTGTTTCCAAAACAGAATCCTTCCTTTGTGGAAAATACAAACCTAGAGAACTTTCCAGTCATCAGCATTATCACAAATCCCTAATTAGTAAAGTCCAAAGAAATCCAGATTCACCATAATTTTTGCAGAAAATAAAGAGTGCTAGTTTATTAAGGGACTATTAATTTTCTGGGTATTTTATTACTGAGTCATCACTATTAAGTTAGAAGAAAGGGTTATCATATCCCAGTGGAGAGTCAGATCAAGAAATTATAGTGATCACATTACAAGTTTTGCTTAGTCTCTTCAGTTATATTGAGGAATAATATCCTTTGTTTACCCAGGGTGCTTGTGCTCTGGTGAAGCCAGTGGCTCAATTGTTCATTTCTTTTTTGTTGTTGTTGTTATTGTTTAGTCACCCATGCCAGGTCTGCTAGACAAGGTGGAAGATCTTCATGGAAAGGGGAAGGGTATAGACATATTTACTTGCATGGGTTCTGCCCTTCCTCCTCCTCTGTTATCATTCTAGCTGTAAGTCGGTGCCAGGCTGCCACAATCTGACACAGGGTGGTAGCACTTTCACTCTTTTCTTGATTATAAAATGAACCAAAACATTCTCCCCTTTGTTCCATTCACGGACAGTGACATCTTCTATTTACAAAGAAAATTCTTTTTTTTTTTTTTTAAATCTTAGTTTCTGAGAAATGTAAAGAAGTATAAGCAGAAAGAGTTTCAGAGCATAGGTATCAATCATCTATTTTCTAATACAGGATGGCTTAGATTTTACAGACTAGGAAATTAAGGCCCAGAGAAGTTAAGTGACATTTCCAAATAATTAACCTAAAAAGGACTCAGAGTCAGACTAGAAACAAATCTGTTGATTTTAAATTCAGTTCTTCCCACATCATCATGTCAGGTTCCCTGCTTATGGATATTTTGACTGAATCCTCAGGCTGCCACAGAGTCTTTTCTTTCTGTCTCATTTTATGGAGTGACCATTATTTAAAGCACAATTTTATCCAAAAGGAAGTCTATTTCCTCTTACTTCATGGCTCTGTTTATATGAGGGGAAGAATTCAGAACAGGAATTCTGGAAATTTAGGAATTCAAGGAATTGAATTCAAATAATTCAAAACAATCAATTATTTGTTTAGTTAGAAAAAAGAAATGTAAAATGTATAGAGTGTTTACTTTCAGTTGCTTTATAGTTTTAGTATGGGTCATTGTGATGTGCTGGATTATAATCAGTGGGCTCTTTTCTGTTGTTCTTCAGCAATATTTAGTGAATGTTTATCTTATATAATATGTAGGATGGTGACATGTAGTGATGTGAGTACATTGTGACTCCCTGTTCTTCTCTCTTTACTCTCTGAAGCAATATGATAGCCATAGGCAGGTCAGCTGATAGAATCTGGAGGATCTATTTGAAGCTGCTGGTTCAGGGAGAAAGAATAAGAAAACTTCTCCTTGAGACTATGGTAGAGCTAAGGAGTTTGTACTAGAATTGGGGACTTTTCTCGTGGCCTGGGGAAAATATCAGGATTTCCTAGTTCATTGAGAGAGTGTAGCATGTGAAAATTTATGAAGCTCATTAGGAAAGGCTGTTCTTTTCCATTCATTTTTGTTCCTGGGAGAGTGTTCTTGATCCTGCCCATCATGCTGGGCCAAATGGCTTCCAGTTCTTGTCTTAAAGGAAGAGTTAGCTAAGGGGTGGGGAAGACATGGAAATAAATCCTCCTTTCTTGTCTCAATATAAGGGATTTACCATTTTGTCCACAGACAACCAATTCTATGGCATAGTGATTGTCAATAAGTGAGAAATTCTAAGATTTGGTTAGTTAATCTGATGGCTAAGAGCAAATCGTCCTGAAGAAGCAAAGAATGTATGTCACTCAAAAGCTGGAGGGAGGGAAACCAAGTTGGATGTCTGAAACAAGTCTAATGATAAGATTAAAATTTTTAAAGGGAATAAGAATCAACCTAACAAAAAAGCTATTTGAACTTAACCTGGGTTTGGTGATGAGTTTTTGGATATAACACACAATATCCATGAAAGAAATAATTGATAAGCTATACTTTATTAAAATTAAAAACTTCTGTTTTGTGAAAGACACTGTTAAAAAAATCATGGGCCATAGACTGAGAGAAAGTATTTGCAAAAGAAATTTCTGATACAAGCCTGTTATCCAAAATATAGAAAGAAATCTTGAAACTTCATACTATAGAAAAGAACACCTTGATTAAAAAATGCACACGAAATATGAACAGACACCTCACAAGAAGATAGACAGATGCAAGTAAACATATGAATAGGTGCTCCATGTCCTGTGTCATCAGGAAAATGTGAATGAAGAAACAATGAGAAACACATGCATACCTATTAGAATGGACAAAAACTCTGACATCATCAAATGCTTGTGAGGAGATAGAGCCACAGGAACTCTAATCCCTTGTTGGTGGGAATGCATATGGTACAACTACTTTGGTAGAATTTGATGACATCATGCAAATCTTACCATATGATGAGGCAGTCCAGCACTTTGGTATTCCCCAGGTTATAGCCACACAGAAATCTGCACATGAATGTGTATAGTAGCTCTATTCATAATTGACAAAACTTGGAAGAAACTAAGATGCCCTTCAGTAAGTAAATGGATAAATGACTTGTGGTACACACAGATATTAGAATATTATTCAGTGCTAAAAAGATATGAGCTATGACCTCAGTTTTCTCATGGATTAAAAAATGAACTGAGCCCAAAGTTAGCAGAAGGAAGGAAACAATAAAGATTAGATCAGAAATAAATGAAATGGAAAACAGGAAAACAATAGAAAGTATTAACTAACTAAGTGTTGGTTCTTGAAAACTGATAAACTTTAAACGAGGCTAACCTAAGAAAAAAAGAGGGCCTAAAGCAGCAAGATTATAAATGAAAGGGGAGACATTATATCTGGTACCATAGAAATACAAAGGGTTTTAACAAACTGTTATGAACAACTATATGAAAAAAACTGGACAGTGTAGAGGAAATGCGAAAGTACTTAGACACATGCAACCTACCAAGATTAAATCAAGGAGAAATAAAAAATAGACTTATTACTAGAAAGGTTATTGAATCAAATAAAAACTCTTCTAACAAAGAAAATTCTATAACCAGATGACTTCACTGGTGAATTTTACCGTACACCTAAGGAAGAATTAAGGCCGATACTTCTCAAACTCTTCCAAAAATATCAAGGAGGAACACTATCAAAATCATTTTATGAGGCCAGCATTTTCTTGATAACAAGGCTAGAAAATGACACTATGAGACAGGAAACTACAGGCCCATGTCCCTGATGAATATGGATGCAAAAATTGTCAATAAAATACTAGCAAACAAAATTTAGTAGCACACTGAAAGCAGAAATTTACCTTGGTTGGGTGGAATTTATTTCTGGGATGTAAGGATGGTTCAACATATTGAAATCAGTAGAGTGATATATCAAATTAATAGAATGGAAGAAGAAACATGTGATCATTTCTATAGGTGCAGAAAAAAAATTTGATAAAATTCAACATCAATTCATGATAAAACCTCAAAGTTAGTCATAGAGGGAATGTAACTCACCCTCATTAAGGCCATGTCTGATAAGCCCACAGCTAACACTGTACTCAATAGTGAAAGGTTAAAAGCTTTTTTTCTAAAATTAGGAACAAGACATGGGTGCTCATTGTCACCACTCTTACTCAACATAGTACTGGTTGTCTTTGCCAGAGCAATCAGGCATGAAAAAGAAATAAAAATCATCAGAATTGGAAATAAAGAAATAAAATTATCTATATTTTGCAGGTAAAATTATTTTTCCTAAAGACTCAACTAAAAAACTGTTAGGTCTAATCAACAAATTTAGTAAAGTTGCTGGATAAAAAATTCACATACAAAAATTAGTGCTCCTTGACACTAATAGAAAATTATCTGAAAAAGAAATAAAGGAAACAATCTCTCATCTACAATAGCATCAAAAACAATAAATTACTTAGGAATAATTTAACCAAGGATGTGAAAGATCTGTACACTGAAAACTATAAGATGTTAATGAAACAAATTAAAGAAGATGCAAATAAAGTGGAAAGTTATCTTGCGTTCATAGATCAGAAGAGTATTGTTAATATGTACACACCAGCAAAGGCCATCTATATAGATCCACAGCAATCCCTATGAAGATTCAATGGCATTTTTGAAGAAGTAGAGAAACAATTCTAAAATTCCTATGGAACCACAAAAGAACCATAGAAATACAAAGGGCTATAACAACTATATGCCAACAACTATATGCTAACAAACTGGACAGTCTGGAGGAAATGGGAAAGTACTTAGACACATGAAACCTACTGAATTGCCAAATCAATCCTGGGAAAGTAGAAAAAAATGGGAGGCATCACACCTCCTAATTTCAAGCTGTATTATAAAGTTATAGAAGTCAAAACAGTATTATACTGATATAAAAACAGACACATAGACTAATGGAACAAAATAAACAGCTCAGAAATAAACATGCATAAGTAGTGCTCAGAAAATTGGTTATTCACATGTAAAAAAAATGAGACAAGCCCTTAATCTTTTACCACTCATAAAAATTAACTTGAAATTGTTTAAAGGTTTAAATGTAAGGCCAGAAACCATAAAACTTCTAGAAGAAAACGTAGGAAAAATTTCCCTGACATGGATCTTGGCAATTTTTTTGACTATGAAAAAATAAATTAGCAGGATTCATGAACTAAAAATCGTGCACAGCAAGAGAAACCATCACCAAAAAGAAAAGACAACTTACTGATTGAAGAAAATATTTGCAGACCATGTATCTGATAAGAGAGTAATATCCAAAATATAAAAAGAATTCATACAATGCAATAGCAAATAATGAAAGAATCTAATTAGTGAGCAGAGAACCTGAATAAAAGTTCTAAAGAAGATTTTTGAATGACCAATGCATACATGAAAAGGTGTTCATCATCAATCACTAAGAAAATGCAAATCAAACCCACAGTTTGGGGTCTGTCTAATGCCTGTTAGAGTAGATATAAAAAGATGAGATGTAATAAATGCTAGTGAAGATGTGGAGTAAAGGGAACCCGTATGTACTGTTGGTGGGATTATAAATTGGTACAGTCACTGTGGAAAACAGTATGGAAATTCCTAAAACAAACAAACAGAAAGAATGACCATAGGATCTAGCAGTTCTATTTCTGGGAATATATCCAAAGGAAATGAAAACACTATGTTCAAGAACTATCTGCACCTTGTGTTCACGGTGGCATTATCTACAGTAACCAAGATATGGAAACACTTTAAATGTCCATTAATGGATGAATAGATAAAGAAGTTGTGGTAGGTATGGACACACACAGAAACACACAGACACACACACACACACACTAAAATATTAGTCATAAAATAGAATGAAATGTTGCCATTTTCAGCAATATGGATGGCTTTTGAGGGCATTATGCTTAGTGAAAAAAGTTAGAGAAAGACAAATACTGTTTGATCTCATCTGTATGTGGAATCTTAAACAAAACAAATTCATAGAAAGAGTGACCAGATTTGTGGTTACTAGGGGTGGTAGGGGAGATGGGGGAAGACTGGATTGAAGGTGGTCAAAAGGTCCAAACTTCCCATTATAAGAAACCTGAATACTGGATGTACCAGTAGCATGAAACATTATGACTGTAGTTAACACCATCATATGGTATATTTGAAAGTTGTTTAGAAAACAGATCCTGTGTTCTCAACACAAAGGAAAACACTTTCATTTTGGGGATTATGATATATGATGACGGATATTAACTAAATCTGTTGTGCTGATCATTTCGCAATATATATGTCAAATTATTATGCTGTACATCTTAAAGGTATACAGTGGTGTATATCAATTCTGTGTCAATAAAATTGGAAAAAAATGAACTACCAAATAATAAAAGGACAGGGAGAAAACTTATATGCATATTACTAAATAAAGGAACCTAATCTGAAAATATTATGTACCATGTGATTCTAAGTATTTGATACTCTTGAAGAAGCAAACCTGTAGTCGAGGTAAAAATATTAGTGTTTGTCAGGTGTTGATTGGTGGGTGGGAAGGCTGAATAGGCAGAGCCCAGAGGATTTCCAGGGCAGCCACCTATTTTGTGTGATACTATATTAGTGGAGACGTGTCATACGTTTGCCAAAATGCATGGAATGTACAGCCATCAGGAGTGAACTCTAATGTAGACTGTGGACTTTTGTAATAATGATAACGCAATGTAGGTTCATTGATTGTGACAATGTACCGTGCGGGTGCAGGATATTGATAGTGGGGGAGGCTATGCATGGGGGGAAGCAGAGGATATATGAGAACTCTGTCTTTCCATTCAGTTTTGCTGTGAGCCTAAAACTGCTCTAAAAAAAAACCTATTTAAAAAAATCAGTGAGAAAATTGGAAAAGAATGTTTATTAATGAGAAGTGAATTAGTGCTTTAGAAGGTTGAGTGGAACAAGTACCTCTCAATAATGAGATAAAACACCAAGAAATAGAAACCAAGGGAAAAGAAATTTGGAGGTCAGATCCAATTCATCCAACAAGAGAATGTTAGGCGACCCATAAGGATGTGCTTGAACAGATGAAGTAATAAATTAGTGTTTCCTGAGTTGAGGACAGACACATTATAAATTGAAAGGACTGAATGAATGACAGGCATAGTTTGGTAAAGGAGGATAAAAGTACATTTTTTAAAGGCTTCCAGGCAAAATTATTAGGCTATGTATGATGGAGTCAAAGAAGCATCTGATTTCTCATCAGTAGTACTAGAGGTAAGAATGTAATAGAATAACATCTATACCGGTAATTGAGAAAATACGCTTACAATCCAGTATATCTATACTCAGCCACATTAAAAATTCATTTTCCAGATCATAGAAAAACATGTTCTCATAGGCACTATTTCAAGAGTATGATTTTTTTTTTTTTTTGGTGCTCTCTGAAGTAAACTGACTCCTGTAATAAAGTTTTCAGGATGGGAAAGAGGAAATACTTTAATCAACGAATTGGATGCTCTCTTCATCAGCCTTCATTTAATCAAGTTCTCAAATTTTCATCCTTCAGTATAATAGATTGAGCAGAGCTCATGTGACTAGTAGGCTGCTCTGTACTGTACCCATTAAGTGCAACTCTTGCCACTTAAATTATGCTCACTATGAGAGTTGTGTTTGCATTCAAAGCATGCACGCATTGTCTTTGTTTTGAAATTATGCGGTTTAAGCAAATCAATGCATTATAATGCAAAAAAAGAGTTATTTCTATAAAAAAGAAATTGGAAGGGGTGCCTGGGTGGCTCAGTTGGTTAAGCGACTGCCTTTGGCTCAGGTCATGATCCCGGAGACGGAGATCAAGCCCCGCATCAGGCTTTCTGCTTGGCTGGAAGCCTGCTTCTCCCTCTCTCACTCCCCCTGTTTGTGTTCCCTCTCTAACTGTGTTTCTCTCTGTCAGATAAATAAATAAAATCTTTAAAAAAAACTGGAAAATAATTATCCATCAAAAATTCTGTGCCCAGTAATAATGTTCTACAAAATAGAGATGAAATAAAGATATTTTCAGGTTGAGAAAAAAAAAGAGAGGGGAACTTGTCATATATAGTTCTTCACTAGGGAAAAACCAAAAGGTATTCTTCAGACAGAAAGAAAACTATTACTCTGTATATATGCTAGCAGATACAGGGAAGACTGAAGAGGAATGGAAAGGTAAATATGTGGGTCTACCTAAATAAATATTGACTTATGAAACAATAAAATTTTGTGAAAGTTAAAGTTTATATAGAATTCATCATATAGAATAATCATATGATCATCTCACTAGATGTAGAAAAAGACATTTGATAATCATCAAATTTATTCATAATAAAAACTCTTAGAAAATAAGAAATAAAAGAGAAGCAAGAGTAGAACACCTACAACAAATACAACGTTCTGACTAAAGGTTTGACAAGTTTTCCTCTGAATAAGAAAATGAAGCTTGCTGTTGCAACTTCTGTTCAAATTAGAGTTCCTAGCTGTTGTGAGAAGACAATAAAAAGAAATAAAATATTTAACACTGACATTCCAAGAAAAGAATTGGAACTCGGTACTTGCATATGACCTGGTTGTGAATATAGAAAATCCATAATAATAAAGACTACAAGAATAATAGATTAAATCATCAAAATTGCTGAATATAAAGTCAATGTAAAATTTTAATTTTATTTTATAGATTAAAAACAAAAAAATTAAATACTTAAAAAAGATATTTACAATAATGTCAATATTTATTAAATTTTAGGATAAAGATATTGAAAGATATGCTAGACTTCAACATAGGAAACTATAAAACTCAGAAAAATTATAGAAGACTGCTACATGGAAAGAAAAATTGTAATGGATTGGAAGACTCACAATGATAAGATGTAAATTATCCCCAAATAAATTATAGATTCAGTGCAATTCTAAACAAAATGCATGTAGGTTTTTCCTTTCCTTTTATTTTTTGGGTGTGTGTGTGTGTGTGTGTGTGTGTGTGTAACTTAAAAAGTTTTCTACAAGATTCTAAAAGGCACACCAAGAAACACTCAACTAGAGAGAACTGATGGTTACCAGAGGGGGAAGGTTGGTGTGGAGGTGAAATGCACTTATTATGATGAGCACTAAGTGTTGTATAGAATTGTTGAATCACTAAATTGTACACTTGAAACTAATATTACAAATTATGTAAACTATATTATTAGGAGAAGGAGGAAAAATTGAAGGAGGGGGAGATGAACCATGAGAGACTGCTAACTCTGAGAAACAAACTGAGGGTTTTAGAGGAGAGGGGGTGGGGGATGGGTGAGCCTGGTGGGGGTATTAAGGAGGGCACTATTGTATAGAGCACTGGGTATGGGGCATAAACAATGAATCATGAAACACTACATCAAAAACTAATGAGGTACAGTATGGCGACTAACATAACACATTAAAAAACAAAGTATGGAAACTGGAATTTAATTAAGAACTTAAAAAAGACAAAGAAAATTAGAGGGAGAACAAAAAAATATATATAGTTTATGTGGCAGAATATATGTCCAAAAGAGCCAAGAAAACAATAAAAAAAAGAATAGATCTAGATATGCCTCATAGACATTTGAACTTTCTTACAGCTGGTGTAATCAAAGCAGTATGATACTGACATTTTTTTTTTATTAATCTCATAAGGAGACTTCTTAGGACATTTTTATTCTAATCATTCCCCTCATAAGATTTCCTTCCGTATTACAAATATACTATATATTTGCTTATATATTTCATGAATATACTATACATCTGCCCATGTACTTTATGAATATGTGTGATTTATACATTAATAGAATACAATTTTTCGACTCTCAAGAACCAATTTTTGCTTCCTGGAGGGCAACATTACTGCCGTTTAAAATGCATGATTTAATGGAGAAAGGTTTATTTTATAAATGCTGCTGACAAATTTGATCTCTATCTGGAGGAGAAGAAAACTAAACACCATTTCACACCATAAACAAGTGGATTTAATAAGTATAAAAGGGAAAATTTTTAGAAAAAAAAGGAGTATGTGTTCCACAGTAGTAGGGGAAATGCATTTGAAAGCCTAGAAACTATCACGGTTAAGGTAGAAACATTTAACTTAATGCAATAAATAGCTGTATAGTAAAAGATACCTTTATTTATTTTATTTCACTTAACAAAAAATTTTTAGCATCTGTGATGTGTGGGATGCTTTTTTTTAAGCACTAGAGATTCAGCAGTGAACAAAACATAGTTCCTGTGTTCAGAGTTTACATCTGTGGGAGAGAGAGGAAAGTCAATACATACATAAATATGTAATGTAAGGTAGGGATAAATGGTATGAAGAAAAATCAGAACAAAGGGATAGAGAGCGGAGAAATAGTTTCAGTCAGGGTAGTCATGATTTAGTTGACGTCGGAAAGAGTTGAGGAAGTGAGTTGTGCACCTGTTTCAGGGAGAGTGTTCCAGGCAGACCTTGACGTGGAAACATGTTGGTGGGCATGAAGAACGATGAAGCACCATGGGGCTGCAGCAGTGAGGGACAGTGTGTGGTAAATGAGGCAGGAGGAGAAGCCAGAAGCTCCGTACTATGAGATCTCGAAGGTCCCGAGAACTTCGGACTCTTACACTGAAATGACGGGAAGACCTTTGGAGAGTTAGAGAGAGAAGTAACATGATCTACATTACATTTTAAAAGTGTGACTCTAGGTCTCTCAGGCAGTTCAGTTGATAAAGTGTCTGACTCTTGGTTTCAGCTTAGGTCATGATCTTGAGGTGGTAAGATCAAGCCTGTGTTGGGCTCTGCACTGGGCATGGGGACTGTTTGAGATTCTCTCTCTCCCTCCTCTGCCCCAACCACCATGCTTGTGTGCTCTCTCTCTAAAAATAAAATTAGAAAATAATTAGAACGGAAGTATACGATTCTGAATTGGTGGCAGACAATAGGCTGAGAGTAGGGAATGAGATCAAGAAGTTCTCTTTGGAGGTTATGTCAGCAGTACGGATGAGATATGGTGAAAGGGGTGAGGAGTGGTCAGATTCAGGATATAATTTTAGGGAACAGGATGAATGAATTAGATGTTGACAAGAACAAGTAGATTGAGAAAACATTTTTTCCCTAACACAATGGCAGATGAAAAACTAGTAGACAAAAAGCACCTACTTGAAACTGAATAAGAAAAGGATGAACCACCAGTGTGGAAAATAAGTAATTCATGGAAGAGTGAGTCCAAAGGATCAAGAAACCTGTAAGAACTTCTCAGTCTCACTAGGTGTTGGGGAAATGCAATCAAAGCAAGAGTTACATATTACTTTTCCCATTACACAGACAAAAAAAGAATTAGCTACTACTTTTCTCATTACTATTTTTCTCAGTGGCTACTCTGTGTAGCACCAGAAGAAAGAAAATAGAACTCAGACATCCCTGGTCAGAATGTGAGTGATTACAAATTTGGGGGAAAGTGATTACATATTTTCATTAACATTAAAAATACATATTTTATTTTTCTTTTGACTTGCCAGCTCCACTTTTAGAAATCTATCCTAGAGGAATAAAATCCCCATAATGTACAAAGCTGTTTATTATAACACCATTTGGCTAGTGGCAAAAAGCTGGAAACAGGCCAAATGTCCACTGTTAAGGATTTAGTCGAATATGCATCTATTCTACTGTGATGATAATGCTTCAGAATGATGTCTGTTGACCTGGAGTGATGCACATGTTATAATGTTAGATGAAAAAATCAGGTTGCAGAATAATGAGTGTGGGTTGACTCCATTTACATATATGTTTATATGGAGAGATGAATAGGAAGTTAACGCTGATAATGTCATGAGTTTTTAATTTTTACAGAGAAATTTAATAAAGATTTAAACAAAATACTTTTGAGCACTGGATTACAATGTATATAATCTGTAGTGTGATATCTCTTAGATTTTACTTCCCCACCATGGCAGATAGATGCTCAGGATTCTGGATGATGATGGATGAGATTATCTTTTGTACTCTAACACTAGAAAAACAGGCTTCTATTTCTTCAAAACCTAATTGGGACCTCCCAGGTACGGAGTAATGATGTTCATTGTTTTTCCTATTCTTAATTGTTTTAAAAGGGGGTAATGAAATTTCATCAAATGCAAAACTTAATGTTCTAAAAAGTTTCTCAGTTTAACTTTTTATCTCTTTGGATCCTGTTTTAAATTCTGTGCTTCTTCATCAGCTCCCTGCATTCATTTCTTAGATATGTCAGTTATAACCTGGGGTGGGAGATATTTATGGGCAATGGTAAATTGTATTTTTAATGCAGTTCTAACCCAGAAATCTTCAGTTTGAGTAGAGCCACACTATCTGATTTTACATAAATTGTTTATTTCCCAATATATTTGCATTCCTTATTCAGCTTTGTTATCTCTAAATGCAATTTCCTGGTTTTCTTATGCTCTTTTCCTACACATAAAATGACTAAGGGTAAGACTTCTACTTATTCTTTTTTCTGTGTTTATTGGGATAAAACTGACAAAAATGTATATATTTAAGGTATAAGACTTGATTCCCTGCCCTGCCCACTTTTATTGAGACGTAACTGACATACGGCATTGCCTATGGTGTACAACCTAATGATATCTGTATATATTATAAAATGATCACCACAATAGGTTTAGTTAACACCCATCACTTCACATAGTTACAGATTTTCTTTTTTCCTTGTGATAGGAACTTCTAAGATCTAAACTAGGCATTTGTTTAAGGCATTTGACATGTGTGTTAGCTTATTTGTGAAACAAAATTTACCATGGTTGATTTTTTAAGTCCCACTTAACTATCTTTATATCTAAATTATCTTGAAATTGCATGTACTTATTCATTTTCCTAGTATTTGCATCATTTTGCTAAACATGGTGTTATTTTGATAGCTCACTCCTTCCCCCTTCCTTTTCCTGTGTTCCTTTAGAACTTCCATGCCTGTACCTTTAAGTGAAGATCAGCAATTGTTTTTAACTGGCCTGGCTTTTTGGTGGCCTTTAGAGAACAGGACACATGATTTTCATAGTTGTAAGTTTCCTACTGTATGATTTATTTGTCTGCAGGACCTACTGGGAATGAAAATATTTTGATCTACAAATTCTGTGGAATGTACCCCTTTAACTCCGTTCTTTAAATTTCTCATCTTTCTTCATTATCAGAACATTTGTGGTACAGGTTTTCCTTACATCTTCCCATCCCTTAATTTTTTTCTTTGACCTCAAACAGGCTCAGTTCTTAAGACTGTGCTTTTGCTAGCTCTGTACTTTGTTCTTGGGGGAACTCATTTACTCTATGACTTCAGTTATCTTTACCCGTCTGACTTCAGACCCCTCTCGAATGACAAGTGTTAGTTTGTTTCCTTCAATTCGGCAATTTGTTATTCCCTCCTTGTCCTGCAAACTAGCTCCCAGTTTGTTACGGATTTTTCTGTTACCCAGTTTCAAAAGTTATGGAGTCATCAATTTTTTTTTCTTTTTCCTTACTCATATGTAGTCATCATGAAGTAGTGATTTCTTCTTTGAAAAAATATCTCATATCTATCCCTTCTATATTCTCTTTCCATCATTTATTATTCCAACTTGAACACCTCTTCATTAGACTTACTCTTTATGAGGTTTCTCCTTCAATCTATTTTGTACAATCACAAGATTAACACTTAAGTAATGCAGCCTATTCACCTCAATCTCCTTCCCAGATACCCTAGGAGGTTTCCCAGTTGCCTTAATAAAATATAAATTCCTGGTTTGTTTTCATATTCCTTCAGAATCTTCTTCTTATCCTCCTTTTCAAAAATATACTCCAGAGTGCACTCATGAGCCTACTACAACGGAAAAATGCCTACTTCTCCTAGAACATGGTGCAGCAGTCTTGAATTTCTTTGCCTTTCTTGTACTCTTCCTACCTAGCTCAGTGTGTAAGCATCTTACCCATCTTTTGAGACATGTATACCACCACCACAATTCCCTTCCCCAGGAAGCTATCCCCTTTATAGTTTCATCCCAAGAGGTTGCTAACTCCTATTATATCATCCATCTAAACTACATTTTGGTAGATTTTACTTTAAAAATTTTTTTCTCTGTACAAAATCACTATATAATTATAGTGATTAATTATCACTATAAAAGCTATTTTAAGGCTTTAAGAGTTATTTTATTACAGGGAGTCAGACATATTTTTCTGTACCCCTTACTGCTAGAATAGTGCCTCTTGAACATTTAGCCTACCATGAGCAGCATTGAGTGGTTGATTGGTTAGGCAGTCACTGAGTTAATATAATAGTTGTCCAAGAAAAGTATACATTTCTTTAGTCAAAATGTTTTATTTCAGAAAGTATCTGTCTTTCTTGACTAGGTCATAAAGGTATCAACTTAGAAAACAAAGAATTGGAAGCCAAGATTTGTGGCTGAGAGGACTAAAAATGGTGAGACGTTCTGTAGATGTATAAATTAAAGGGATTCTATAATTATGATCCATTTAAGCAATAACTGAGTTGTGACTTTATCTGGAGGATGGGAATCATAATAATCAATTGCCTTTATGAGCTTTCCTTTTATTTACTTTTACTCTTTCCATCTTTTTGTTGTACTTTCTTCCCTTATTTGCCTTTGCTCCTTACTAAACCTTTTTTTTTATTCTTAGCTTCTAATTCTTTCTTTCCTTTAACTCTGTGCTTTCCTTCATCACTTTTCTTCATGGCATCATTTTCTTCTATATCTGTCTTCTTCCTTTCATCTCCTTGCTTTCCTCGATCTTCAGAATTCTTTCTCTTTACTTGAGGCCCTTGAATTTGGAGTATTTCAGAGTCACTACTCTCTTCTGGGGACTCCTGTCCTTGGAGCGTTCCAGCTTCACTATTCTCTACTGGAGACTCCTGTCTTTCTGGTATTCCAGCTTCACTGTTCTCTACCTGGGACTCCTGTCCTTCTGGTATTCTGATGACACTCTTTACTTGAGATCCCTCTCCTTGTTTTATTCCAGACTCACTCTTCTTTACTTGAGATCCATGTCCTTGTTTTATTCTAGACTCAGTCTTTACTTGAGATCCCTGTCCTTGTTTTATTCCAGACTCATTCATCTCTACTCGGGCCTCCTGTTCTTGTGGTATTCCCAGGTCACTCACCTTTACCTGGTCGTCTTCTTTTGGTATCCCAGAATCACTCTTCTTTTCCTTGACCTCCATTTCTAGTTTGGCTTTCTCCAATTCAGTGCCTTTTGCTTTGGTTTTTGTCTCTGGTTTGTGCCTTGATGTCAAGGATTCATCAGAATCTGTGACTAAGTTTTCCTTCTTTAATGTTTTCTTGTTTTCTTCGTGGCTGTTCTCAGACTTGGTAGTGGCTCCATTTTTTAGAATCTTGGCCTTGAAATCTGATTTTTTTGCAAGTTCTGCATCCATGTAACCTGGAAATATAACTGAGCACACAACAAAAGTGCACAATTCAGATATCAAGTACTTTCTCTTTATTCCTACTTTTTCCCCTGATATTGGTTTATTTTTTGTCTTAAAACCGAAAAGCTGGAGATACTTGAGATTTCCTGAAAATATAAAATGATGAAATTCTATACTTAAAATTATAAGTATGATAATATTCCAGACTCTTTTCAATAAATGGGAAGATTATTAAAAGAAGAGGTAAAATGTATTACAAATGAACTGGCTGGCATACTCTCAGTATATTATGGCTGATGATTAATGCCTAATAGCTAAAGGAGGATGCATTCTGAAAAATAAATGGAATTTATTTTTAGAAAAAAATCTGTGAAGCAATAATTGTTTCTTAAAATAAAAAATACTCAAAATATGCTTTGGATATTGGATATAATAAAATTTTATTCAAAAGTAATAATAATACTAGCTGGTAATCATTGAGTGCTTATCATACACCAAGCACTCACTGTTCTGAGCATTTTATATAAAGTGTTAACTCATTTAATCTTCACAACAACTGTATAGGGCAGGTACTATTATTATTCCCATTTTACAGATAAAGAAACTGAGGTACAGAAGGTTTAAATTAATGTGAATATGCCCTGGAATCAGTAAGTGATGGAGATGGGAATTGAACCTGAAAAGTCAAACTTTAGAGTTCAGTCTTAACCAGTGAATTAGAATAACTAATTCATTTTCGGCTCCTTACGATAATTCATTTTCATTTTCATCAGTCTAATTCATTTTTAGCTCCTTACAATACCTGCAAATTTACTTTATAAAAATTTCTCGTCCCTTTTTCCATATATGGATAAGTGAACTCTACCATGGCTCAATTTCTGTGTGATCTAATGAAAACTGATTTTTTTAGCTTCTGCTTTCTTTTTTCTTATTTTAGTGATTTGGTTCCCTGAATTAAGAAAAAAAAGTATCTGTGCTACCAGGAAGAATTCTGTGGGTTTTTGCTATGGAGCAGTGACATGACTTCCTTTAAGAAAACCTATTTAAATATTGAATGTAGTAGAAAGAATACTGAATTTAAAAGTTGAATCAGAACATCTGGGTTTAGTATTCTTGCTAGCTGGCTTTATTTGGGTAAGTCAGTTAATCCCCAAAGATTTACCTTCCTTATATTTACTTTGCTCTGCCCACTTTGTAGAGTTATTTAAGGATTCTAGACAAATGTTTAAGGAGCATGGCTTTTACAGACAAACTGGTGCAAATCCTGGCTTCATACTAACTAGCCAGGTGAGCTTGGGCAAACTTTACTTTTTTATCTGTAAAATTGATGCAATAGTAGTAGCTACTTCACAGAGGTGTTATGAGGATTAAATAATACTAAGTAAAGCACTCAATACAGTACATGGAGCATAGTAAGTAGTCCAATAAATATTGACTATAACTACAGCCAGATGAAATCCTACAGGCGAAAACTCTCTGATCTATCAAGATAAGGTGTTCTTAGTTCCAACCAAATATTTTAGAGGAATGGTTAATTGCTTTACAGAAAGATTTCTTGCTTAAAAATTAGCTTTTTTTTTTTTTTTTTTTTTACATAGAAAGGCTTCTGGTATGTTTAGGGTTTGATATCTGAAATATTGATGTACACATAACTGAATAACAAGTGGCAAAAGTTGAGACACACCTGCATTAGGTAAGAAAGTAACTATAAATCAAAGGAGATGTAGTTCAGTGTTTCCTTTATGATATTTTAGACTAACACAAAATAAAAATAACATTAAGAGCGTTACAGTAATGCTTTCTGAACACTTTGTGCATTTTTTCCTCCCCAGTGATTATTTAATATGATACGGGTACTGACGTTTTATTCCAGACAAACCCACTTCCAATATATTAATGAAAATCAGTAGTAATATATTTTAAGCATTTTTTCAGTGAAAAAGAGAGTTCAGGATATTTTGATATCTGACCGTTCTACCAGCGGACACTTGTTTTTTGGGAGGATTTGTGTGGTGTGGTGTGCAGACGAGCATGTTTTTCCACCGCAGCTTCCAACCTTGCAAATTCTGTGGAATGTGCTCCTTAACAAGCTGACTTTTCTTAATATATGACTCTTTTTAGTTTTACCATCTCTTGGGAATAATTTGTTTCATGTTTACTACTGTATATACTACTGCAGGACCTGTTTTTAAGCTAACTTTACCTCCAATGTTATATAGATTTTTGTTAATCAAAGGTAAGTATTCTAGAATTTAAAGAAACAATGTTTTTTTCTAGCTATACTTTTTCTAATTTTATAGAATTTTAAATAATTTTACTCTTTTCCTCACTAAACTAAAAATTCTTCCCTCCCTTCTTTCAAATTTCTAGATAGTACGTAAATCTTTTTTCCCTCTGGATCTCATAATCCCTATAATAAAAATATTTGTAAGCCCTGGCTGAAAGTCCATTTATTGCAGACAGTAGCTTGTATGGCAAAATTCTAATTATAAGGGAAATATTTAGTCAAGACCTTTGGCAATCATTATAATGTATTCAGGCTACTTAAAGATTTTAAACTGATTAATTTTTGTTAAAGCTAAAAAATATCATGAGTTAGCTATCACAGTAATAATTCTAATTATATGATACTTAAAATAATGTAGCGACTAGACCATGGGCCTTATTAGGAAATTATTTTTATTAAGTTCTTAACCCAGTGGCCATCAGGGAGAGCACACTCCGATCTAGATTGTAAAGATCTGTTAAGCATTAGGGAGATGACTCATTGTAGATCTCAGTCCATGGATTAACATTAAAAAAAAGTCATATACTTAATTAGCTGAATGTTCAGATGAGAAATTAAGAGACTCAACTTGAGAGGGTGATGAAGTTTGATGAGCCAATCTGTCTTAAATTTTCTTTGAACAATGAATTAAACCTTAATCTCTTTTTGCTAAAAATATCAAGAGGGAGGAATATGTTTGAAATATTGTTGATAAAAATATGTCTTTCACAAGAAAGAGTTTTAAAAGATTGAATTTTTTCCTGGCAATTTAAAAAGGCATATTCATTAAAAATGAGTTCACTTCCAGGGAGGGCCTTAAGTCTGTGGTGCCTTCCCAAGCCCTCTTTCTTTTTGTAAAGAAAACATACACACTCTTATCACCTTCCCTGTGTGGGAAGGTCATTTGACAGATGCAGATACATCATGACTGCTCTGAATGCATATTATTTTTTGTACTGTGAATGCAAAGAAAACAATTATCCCTTTCAGCGTCCCCTCCTCTGACTCACAAACACACTCTCCTAGTGTGAACCGAGAAAGAACAATTCAATATAAAGATATATTTTGTGTTTGTTAGTGTTTGGAAAGTTTGAGATGCTTGAAATAAATCTTACTAATTTTAAGTTTTACCTGTTTCTTATGGTTGTGTATTTACAATTATTATTGTTTCATATGATTTTCTTGAAGAATTGAGGCATTAAGTAATCCTGATGGGAAATCTGAATTCAGAAAACAGTTGAAAGCCAAACATTGATCTAAATGGGATGTCTTTTATTTTTAAAACTATTCTTTTGTGTACATTTGATTATATATCTTCTCTAATGGATGTATGTTTGTATTTACAAATATTGTATTTATAGATATGGTTTCAGAACTATTCACAAGAAAGGCCTTTGTGGTTCAATATAGAAGGCAATGTATTGGCATGAAAAGAGTACGTACTTTGGAGACAGGAAGTCCTGGATTTAGATCTCGGCAGTGCTGTTTACCAACTCTCTAACCTTGGACAAGTGTGGGCAAATTTACTGATTTGTAAGGTGGGGAATAACAATAGATAGCAGACAGGCTGTGGTAAGAATAAGAGATAATGTTTTTGAAAATGCCTAGAACAGTGCACAGTATATAGAGGGGCTCAATACCTACTATCCCTCAGAAGTAAAATTAGTTAGAAGGCAAGAGAAAATAGATAAAGTTTTCTTCTTAATTAGTTATTTTTTCTGTTAGTATGATTCATTGGACCTTCACTTACAACCAAAAGAGAGTTCTAAATTACCAGAAAAAACTCACAAAATTTAGAAACCAATCTTTCTTTCATTATATTTTGCTGGGAGTTAGAAAGGAGATTCTTTTTCAGAGCCTAGAAGATGGCCAGAGATTATTGCATCGTGTTGTAAGAACTTCATCTCCTCTATAGCTGTCTTTCCAAAAATAGTTATTTAAAATATTAGAAGGGGGCACCTGGGTGGCTCAGTTGGTTAAGAAACTGCCTTCGGCTCAGATTCAAGATCCCGGAGTCCCAGGATCTAGTCCCACACTGGGCTCCCAGCTCCACGGGGTGTCTATTTCTCCCCCTGACCTTATCCCTTCTCATGTTCTCTCTCATTCTCTTTCTCTCAAATAAATAAACCTTTAGAAAAAAAATATTAGAAGATCGTAGAGGATAGGAACATTTAAAATGTCCTTAGAAACCCAAGTCTCTACTTTGAGAGTAGAAAAAGCAAGTCTAGAAAATATAAACAATGTAAAATATCACAGTTGAGATTGAAGAACTTACCCATAGGAGATAGTGCTAAAAATAAAACACAAAAGATTGATCAGTGGGATTTTCTAACTCAAGGAAAATCCCATTCCCAATAATACCCTTTGTAGGTGAATGCAGAAGCAGCACCTCCAGGTACTATAAAACCCTCTGTTTTGCCCTCAGGAGTACTGCTGGCCAACGTTCCACATCCTACTTCACAGGGATGATTTTCTTTAGGATGCCATTTGTTAATGTGTGGGATGGAATCCTTGGGTAGGTAATATCTATTCTACCAAATTTCAGACTTGCATTTCTTACTTTCATTGTTCTCTCACAAGTCAGTTTTTTACCAGCTCTCATTTAGATCAGTTGGAAAAATATATATTGTTGGTGAATTACCAAAATCACCATCTTGTCCTGATACATACTCCTTATGTTAATTTTAGGTGATTTTCTTTTTTTAGTAAAAATTGTCCATTGTCAGATGTGGTCACCTAATACATGTTACCAATAATCTTTGGTAGTAAGTAACCAGAAATATGAGACAAGACCATTATATTTTGTTCCAAAAGGGAAATAGAAAAGAAGAAATCAAAATATGAGAAAATCACTTATTTAAGAAATATTGACTACTCAAGGTAGAAGAATGTGAAATAAAAAAAAAATTGGGTAACAAAACTCAAAGGTCATAGGCACAGAAATAGGTAAGAAAAAGAAGTGATCCAAACTTACTGATTTTTCCAGAACTGTCCACTGAAAGAGACAAGAAAAATTCATCAGTAGGTGTTGGGCTTTCCCTTTTTTTTTTTTTTTAAGATTTTTTTATTTATTTGACAGTGAGAAACACAGTGAGAGAGGGAACACAAGTGAGAGAGGGGAGTGAGAGAGGGAGAAGCAGGCTTCCTGCTGAGCAGGCAGCCCGATGTGGGGGTCGATCCCGAGTCTCCAGGATCATGACCTGAGCCGAAGGCAGTTGCTTAACCAACTGAGCCACCCAGGTGCCCCTGGGCTTTTCCTTCTTATGCAAACCCACACTCCTCTGCACTGGATGGATGGACTCTGTATCATGAACAACTAAGCTCCTTTTATTTAAATGTAGGGAATCTCCATTTTCCCTCTCCCTCCTCTTGGCCTGTTACTGTTTAGAAAGATCTTGTGATCAGCTATTTTATGAAAAAAATTTTATTAAAATATATTTGACATATTGTACAAATTCAAGGTGTGCAGTATTTTAATTTGGTAATTAGTATATTATAATATGATCACCACTGTAGCAATAATTAGAACCTCTATGACATTACATAATGGTCTTTTCTTGTTGCTGGAATCATGAACTTCTAGTCTCTTGGCAAGTTTGATGATTGTCATGCGATATTCTTGTCTAAATTCACTATACCATGCATTAGATCTCTAGGGCTTATTTACTACTTGTAAATTTTTACCTTTGAATAGCACCTGTTCTATTCCCCCACCCACAAGCCCCTAGTAATCCCCATTTTACTCCTCCTCCTCCTCCTTCTTTTATAAATTTGGCTTTCCAGATTCCACATATAAATGATACCATACAATACTTGTCTTCCTCTGTCAGACTTACTCATTCAGCATGATACACTCAGGGTCCATTATGTTGTTGCAAATGACAGGATGTCCTCTTTTCTCACTGTCAAATAATATATCGTGTGTGTGTGCGTGTATGTGTGTGTATGTGTGTGTGTGTGTGAGAGAGAGAGAGAGAGAGAGAGAGAGAGAGAGAGAGATCCTTGTTATCCATCATCCATTGGTATGGGCAAATTGTTTCTGTACCTTGGCTGTTGTGAATAATGTTGCAATAATCATGAACATATATGTATTTTTTTGATATCCTGTTTTCATTTCCTTTGGATATATACCCAGGATGGAATTGCTGCATCATATGGTAGGTCTATTTTAATTTTTTTTTGATGAAATTCCATGTTATTTTCCATAGTGGTTGAGCCAATTTACATTCCTACCACCAGCGTAGAGGGGTTCTCTTTTCTCCATATCTTTGCCAACACTTACCTCTTGTGTTCTTGATCACAGCCATTCTAGTTGGTGTGAGGTGATAGCTTATTGTGGTTTTGATTGCATTTCTCTTGATGATTAGTGATGTCTACTAACTCATTTAATAGTGTTTTGCAAAAAGTGTTTCCTGTTTCATGGGTTGTCATTTCCCTTTGTTAATTGTTTCTGTTGATGTGCAGAAGTCTTTAAATTTGATGTGGAACAACTTGTTGATTTTTGTTTTTGTTGTTTGTGCTTCTGGTGTCACATCCAGAAAGTCAATGCTAAGACCAATGTTGAAGAACTTCTCTATGTTTTCTTCTAAGACTTTTATGGTATAAGGTTTTATGTTTAAATCTGTGATCCTCAAGTTAATTTTTGTGAGTGGTGTAAAGTAGTTGTATAATTTTACTAGCCTCATGTTTTTTAAAGTTTTCATTTTAATTCCAGTTAGTTAAGACACAGTGTTATATTAGTTCCAGGTGTACAGTATACTGATTCAGTACTTCCATACAACACCTTGTCTTCATGACAGCAAAGGTACTCCTTATTCCCCACCACCTGTATCACCCACCATCCCACCCACCACCATCAGTATGTTCTCTATAATTAAGTCTGTTTCTTGGTTTGGCAGGCCTTGATCTTCTGAGCCATAGAAGACAGGTCACAACATACACCTCTGCAGGAAGAGCTCTGCAGGACCTCTAAAGAGGGACTTCTCACCCCTTGTGCTACTCGAGTTTGGCGAAGTCACTACCTGTCTCACCTGGGGGATGACAGTGACTTCTCCCTGTGACTTGTATGTTCCATTCCTTCTCAAGGTTTGAGAAGTTCTCAGCTAATATTTCTTTAAATAAACTCTCTATCCTTCTCCCTCTCTTCTCCTTTATCCTCTTGTAGCTGGAAATATTTCTATATTCCTATTTTCAAGTCATTCTTTCTTTCATCTAGTCTGTCCTGTTACCTGTGCTCCTTATTGCAGTCTTCATCTTATTTATGACTTTTACAGCTCCAGAATTTGTTTTTTTGTTTTTAAGGATTTTATTTTCTTATTTGACAGAGAGAAACACAGCTAGAGAGGGAACACAAGCAGGGGGAGTGAGAGAGGGAGAAGCAGGCCTCCCGCTGAGCATGGAGCCTGATGTGGGGCTGGATCCTGAGACTCTGGGATCATGACCTGAGCTGAAGGTACACTTAATGACTGAGCCACCCAGGTGCCCCTGGAATTTGTTTTTTGTTTGTTTTTTAAAATAATTTCTATCTTTTATGTAAAAAACTTATTCTCTTCCTTAATTTTGTTTCTGAATTTATTCAATTATCTGAGTTTTCTTGTAACTTCCTACATTTCTTCATAACAGATACATACAAGAAAAAAGTGTTGCATGAAAAAAAGAATTTTAAAATACATGGGAGAAAAAACTGATAGAACTGAAAAGAGAAATAGAAAAACTTACAGTTATACCTGGGAAATTCAACACCCCATTTTCAGCAATTGATAGAACTACTAGAAAGGACATGAAAGAGGTGAGAGAATCAGCCATGTAGATGTCAGATTGGAGAATTCAGGCAGAGAGGACAATGAGTAAAGCAGTTTGGAGTAGGAATGTTTTTAGACTATTTGAGTGACAGAAAGAAAACAAGTGTGGCTGGAACAAAATTAAAAAAAATTAGATTAAAGAATTAGATGAAAGAAAGCTCTCCTAGGACTACTACAGATCTCCTAGGACTACCTTTTTTTAAAAATGATTTTAATGATTTTATTTATTTATCAGAGAGAAAGAGAGAGACACAAGCAGGGGGAAAAGCATGGGAAGAGGGAGAAGCAGGCTTCCCGCTGAGCAAGGAGGCCAGTGAGGGACTCAATCCCAGGTCCCTGAGATCATGACCTGAGCCGGAGGCAGACAGTTAACCAACTAAGCCACCCATGCATCTTCGGGACCGTCTTTTGAGAGGTGCTGTAATGACTTTGACTTTGAATCAAGAAAGATGGAGAGTTAGTGAATCATAAGCAGAGAGATGACCTGAATCTTAAAAGGATCCCTGTGGATGCTGTATTGGTACTGACTGGAAGGCAAGAGTGAAATCAGAGCAATCAGAGAGATGAAAGTAACTTGGATCACAGTGAGAATCGTAAAGGTCATGAGAAGTGCTACTGAGGGATTTGCTCTCCTACTATATAACACTGTATCCTGCTAAGAATCTTGAATGGTACCTTAGAAGAAAGAATTAGGGAAATGGGAACAGAGAAGAACTATGTTTCTGATCCCAAAACACTACCACTTATATACTTTCTTGTTCCAGTTCTCATGAATACCTCAAGTAGGTACTAGTAGGTTCCCAATCTACTTCTTGTACTTTAGTTTCTTTTAGGCCAGAGGTAGACCAACTTTGCTGTAGAGCACCAGATAATAATAAATATTTTAAGCTTTGCAAGCCATAAGATCTCTGTCCCAACTTTGCTGCTGTGGCACAAAAGTAGTCATAGACAATATGTAAAAAAAAAAACAAGGATGTGTCCCAATAAAACATTATTTGTAGACAATGAAATTGTCTTGGGTTTCATATAATTTTCACATGTCACAAAATGCCATTATTTTCTGTGTTGTGGGTTGTTGATTTCTAAGTTTTCTTGGTGTATTCTTTTTATCATTATCCCTTCTTGATTCTGATAAATTTTTTCTCTGAGGTCTACTTTATGTGATGTTAATATCACATTAACTTTTTTAAAAAATAATGCTTTTGGGGAGCCTGGGTGCTCCGTTGTTAGGCAGCTGCCTTTGGCTCAGGTCCTGATCACAGGATTCCTGGATCAAGCCCTGCATTGGGCTCCCTGCTCAACGAGGAGTCTGCTTCTCCTTCTCCTTCTGCGTCTCCTCCTGGCTCATGCTCTCTCTCTCTCTGTCAAATAAATAAATAAAATCTTAAAAAAATAAAAAAAATAAAAAACAATGCTTTCATGGTATATATTTTCTATCATTTTTTTATTGTTAAATTTGAAGTGCGTTTTTTTAAAGATAGTATAAATTTGGGTCATTTTTTAGTTTTTATTTTTTTAAGTTTTATTTAAAATCTAGTTAGTTAACATACAGTATATTAGTTTCAAGTGCACACTTTAGGGATCCGACACTTCCACACATCAGGCAGTACTCTTCACAGGAACATTCCTTAATCCCCTTCATCACGGATTTAACCTATTCCCCTTCTGGTAACCATTTTACCTCCCTTCTGGTAACCATTCATTTATTCTCTATAATTAAGAGTCTGTTTCTTGGTTTGTGTCTTTCTCTTTTTTCCCCTTTGCTCACTTGTTCTGTTTCTGAAAGTCCACAAATGAGTGAAATTATGTGGTATTTGTGTTCCTCTGAGTAAAGTATTTTGCTTAGCATAATATTCTCTAGCTCCATCCATGTCATTGCAAATGACAAATTTTTATTCTTTTTTTGGCTGAGAATATTCCATGGTGTGTGTGTATGTACTCAACATAATAACTTCTCTAGGTTCATCCATGTGTTGCAGATGGCATGATCACATCCTTTTTGTGGCTATATTCATTTCTTTATTAATGGTCACTTAGGTTGCTCCTATAGCTTGGCTATTGTAAATAATGCTGTGATAAACATAAGGGTGGATATAATTTTCAAATTAATGTTTTTGTTTTCTTTGGGTAAATTATTGGATCACCTGGTATATTTTTTTTAATTTGAGAAAACTCCATCTGTTTTTCACTGTGGGAGACAACTTACATTCCCACCAATATTGTACCAGGGTTCCTTTCTCCCCACATCCTCAACACTTGTTTCTGATGTTTTTGATTTTAGTCATTCTGACAAGTGTGAGGAGTTATCTCATGGTGTTGATTTGTGTTCCCCTGATAAAATTGTAGCATTGAGCATCTTTTCATGTGTCTGTTGGCCATCTGTATGTCTTCTTTGGAAAAATATCTAGTCAAATCCTCTGCCCATTTTTTAATTAGATTGTTAGTTTTCAGAAGTTCTTAATTTTAGTGAAGTCCAGCTTATCAATTATTTCTTTCATGAATCTTGCCCTTAGGGTTATATCTAAAAAGTCATTACCAGTGCTCATTTTGACAGGATATACTAAAAAGTCATTACCATAACCAGAGTCATTTTGCTTCTCTCTGATGTTATCTTCTGAGAGTGTTATATGTAGAGTTTTATATTTAGGTATCTGATCCATTTTGAGCTAATTTTTGTGAAAAGTGTTAATGTATGGGGGAAGATTTATTTTTTTGTAGCTGGATGCCCAGTTCTTCTAACATTATTTCTTGAAAAGAATATCTTTGCTCCTTTGTTTGCTCTTTTGTATTGCCTTTGCTCCTTTGTTGAAGATTAGTTGACTGTGTTTATGTGGGACTGTTTCTGAGCATTCTTTTCTATTCTACTAATTTGTCTATTTGCTTACCAATACTGTCCTATATGGATTACCATGGCTTTACGGGTAAGCCTTGAGGGTGAGTGGTCAGTCCTCCAATTTTGTTCTTCAGTATTGCATTGGCTATACTAGGTCTTTGGCTTCTTCATTTAAATTTTAGAATCAGTTTGTTAATATCCACGAAACATCTTGCTGATATTATGGCATTTCACTCAATCTATAGATTAACTTGGTAAGAATTGACATTTTGACACTATTGAGTCTCCCTATTCATGAACATGAATATATTTCTATTTTGTTCTCTTTTGGTTTTATTTATAAGAGTATTTTTAACATTTGTTTTTTTATTTTTAATTTTTAATTTTTTAAATTTTTATTTTTTCCATAACCTAGCTACCCTGTCCCTCCTCTCCCTCCCAGCAACCCTCAGTTTGTTTCCTGAGATTAATAGTCTCTTATGATTTGTCTCCCTTCCTGGTCCCATCTTGTTTCATTTTTTTCCTCCCTACCCCCTATGACCCACTGCCCTGCCTTTCAAAGTCCTCATATCAGAGAGATCATGTGATAATCATCTTTCTCTGATTGACTTATTTTGCTCAGCATAATACTGTCCAGTTCTATCCATATCATTGAAAATGGAAGGATGTCATTCTTTTTGATGGCTGCATAGTATTCCATTATATATATATACGATGGAGTACTGTGCAGTTAATAATACATACCACATTTTCTTTATACATTCATCTGTTGATAGACATCTAGGTTCTTTCCATAGTTTGGCTGTTGTGGACAGTGTTGCTATAAACATTCAGGTGAATGTACCCCTTCAGATCACTACATTTGTATCTTTAGGGTAAATACCTAGTAGTGGGATTTCTGGGTCATAGGGTAGCTCTATTTTTAACTTTTTGAAGAATCTCCATCCTCTTATCCAGAGTGTCTGTACCAACATGCATTACTACCAACAGCATAGGAGGGTTCATCTTTCACCACATCCTTGCCAACATCTGTCTTTTCCTGACTTCTTAATTTTAGCCACTTTGACTGGTGTAAGGAGGTATCTCACTTGATTTGTATTTCCCTGATGCCAAGTGATGTTGAGCATTTCTTTATGTGTCTGTTGTCCATTTAGATGTCTTCTTTGGAGAAATGTCTGTTTGTGTCTTCTGGCCATATCTTGATTGGATTATTTGTTCTTTGGGTGTTAGTTTGATAAGTTTTTTATAGATTTGTGTACTAGCCCTTTATCTGATATGTCATTTGCAAATATATTCTCCCATTCTTTCAGTTATCTTTTGGTTTTGTTGACTGTTTCCTTTGCTGTGCAAAAGCTTTTGATCTTGATGAAGTCCCAATAGTTCATTTTTTCCATTGCTTCCCTTGCCTTTGGTGATGTTTCCAGGAAGAAGTTGCTGTGGCTGAGATCGAAGAGGTTTCTGCCTGTTGTTAGCCTCAAGGATTTTGATGGATCCCTGTTGCACATTGAGGTCTTTCATCCATTTTGACTCTATTTTTGTGTGTAGTGTAAGGAAATGGTCCAGTTTCATTCTTCTGCATGGGACTGTCCAATTTTCCCAACACCATTTGTTGAAGAAACTGTCTTTTTTCAATTGCACATTCTTTTCTGCTCTGTCGAAAACGAGTTGACCATAGAGTTGAGGGTCCATTTCTAGGCTCTCTTCTGTGTTCCATTGATGTATGTGTCTGTTTTTGTGCCAGTACCATACTGTCTTGATGATTACAGCTTTGTAGTAGAGCTTGAAGTCTGGAATTATGATACCACCAGCTTTGGTTTTCTTTTTAAGCATTTCTCTGGCTATTTGGGGTCTTTTCTGGTTCCATATAAATTTTAAGATTATTTGTTCCATTTCTTTGAGAAAAATGGATGGTATCTTGATAGGGATTGCCTTAAGTGTGTAGATTGCTTGAGGTAGCATAGACATTTTCACAATATTTGTTCTTCCAATCCATAAGCATGGAACATTTCTCCATTTTTTTGTGTCTTCCTCAATTTCTTTAATGAGTACTTTATAGTATTCTGAGTACAGATTCTTTGCCTCTTTGATTAGGTTTATTCCTAGGTATCTTCTGGTTTGGATGCAATTGTAAATGGGATCGACTCCTTCATTTCTCTTTTTTCTGTCTTGTTGTTGGTATATAAAAATGCAACTGATTTCTGTACATTGATTTTATATCCTGAAAATTTACTGAATTTTTGTATGAGTTCTATTAGCTTTGGAGTAGAGGTTTTTTTGGGTGTTTCACATAAAGTGTCATGTCATCTGCAAAGAATGAGAGTTTGACTTCTTCTTTCCCAATTTGGAGGCCTTTTATTTCTTTTTCTTTTTTTTTTTAACTTTTTTAAAATTTATTTAAATTTTTTTTCCAGTGTTCCAAGATTCATTCCCCATTCCACACACCCAGTGCTTCACACTTTAGGTGTCCCCAGTACCTCCCACTGTCCTCCAGGTTACCCCTCATGCACCACAAGTAAGTGAAACCATGTGATACTTGACCTTCTCTACTTGGCTTATTTCACTCAGCATAATCTCTTCTAGTCCAGTCCATGTTGCTACAAAAGTTGGATATTCATCCTTTCTGATGGAGGCATAGTATTCCATTGTATATATGTACCACATCTTCTTTATCCATTCATCTGTTGATGGGCACCTTGGCTCTTTCCACAGTTTGGCGATTGTAGCCATTGCTGCAATGAACATTGGGGGTACATATGGCCCTTCTTTTCACTACATCTGTATCTTTGGGGTAAATGCCCAGTAGTGCAATTGCAGGGTCATAGGGTAGCTCTATTTTTAATTTTTTTAAGGAATCTCCACACTGTTTTCCAAAGCGGCTGCACCAGTTTACATTCCCACCAACAGTGTAAGAGGGTTCCCCTTTCTCCGCAGCCTCTCCAACACTTGTTTTCTGTCTTGTTAATTTTGGCCATTCTG
>PITA01014842.1:0-51969 GCA_004023965.1 Spilogale gracilis | reverse complement strand
TTTTTTTTTTTTTTAAAGATTTTATTTATTTGACAGAGAGAAACACAGCCAGAGAGGGAACACAAGCAAGGGGAGTGAGAGAGGGAGAAGCAGGCTTCCTGCCGAGCAGGGAGCCTGATGTGGGACTCGATCCCGGGTCTCCGGGATCATGACCTGAGCCGAAGGCAGTTGCTTAACCAACTGAGCCACCCAGGCGCCCCCCCTTTCATCTTCTGAATCAAGTGCTGGGTGAGTACTTTCTTAAATCATATCACTCTGACTTTCTCTTCTGCCCTTCTCTTCTACTACTCCCTGTGACTACTGTGGGTCAACTCAGATAATCTAGAAAGATCTATTTTAAGGTCGGCTGAATTAACAACTTAATTCTATCTGCCACCCTATGTTCCTTTGTCATGTAACACAGCATATTCGAAGGTTCCAGGGATTAGTACATGGACATCTTTGGGGGGCTGTTATTTTGTTTACCACAGTGTACACAATCATTTAAAGGCATCTACTGCTAAAATAGAAAAGATTCAGCACTATGAGATAAAAAGTTAAAAAGTAAAGCCATCTACTGAAAAGTTGAGCAGTCTGATGTTCATTTAAATGGAATTTTGAGAAATTCCTGAAATGAACCATAAAGCTCCTTGCAATTTTCCTCTTCCTGGTTAAAATATTCCCAGAATTATAGTTATGCTGAAGATGACAATAAATAATAGCATTATGTTAATGCTGACAGTAATCTTGTGGATGTAGATGGTTTCCATTTTCAGTGTCCCATTCATGGTTATTCTTCAATCTGAACTGGAGACCATTAACATCTGGGGCCATGATCAATCCAAATCTTCACTGTTATTTGAAGCATCAAACTTATGAATCAAATTTCTGGGGGTAGTTGTTTCAAATTGCATTAAGTGCCAGGATAACTTACTTTTTTTTTTTTAAGATTTTATTTATTTGACAGAGAGAAACACAGCCAGGGAGGGAACACAAGCAGGGGGAGTGAAAAAGGGAGAAGCAGGCTTCCCGCTGAGCAGGGAGCCTGATATGGGACTCGATCCCGGGTCTCCGGGATCATGACCTGAGCGGAAGGCAGTCGCTCAACCAACTGAGCCACCCAGGCGCCCAGCTTACTTTTAATACTGCTAGGGAACTCTGGAGAAAACTGGAGAACCCATACCTCAGAGTTCCCCCTCTGAGGGATAAGGAAGCTGGAGTATTTATACAACTACTCATCTTGGCCACTGTTGAAGGATGTTCATTCCCCAGCAGCTCCAGCCTATTGCATGTGAGCAGATCAGACTCCAGGAGCCAGAGAGTCTTCAGGCAAACAGAATCAGGACCATCTGAATGGTTTTGAAATGATGGAGGCAAGGGAAGGTGGGTGGGGCATCAACAATGTCGGCTTCGATGGTAATTACTATATATACTCTATGGTAGGCACGAGGTTAAATACCTTTTTTTAAAGGATTTATTTATTTATTTGAGAGAGAGAGTGCGTGTGCATGCATGCCTGTGGGAGGGAAGGGCAGAGGGAGGGAATCTTCAAGCAGAGCCCCCACTGACTGTGAATCCTGACCGGGGGCTCCATTTTCCAACCCATGAGGTCATGACTTGAGCTGAAACCAAGAGTTGATCACTCAACTGACAGCGCCACCCAAATACCCCAATGCTAAATACTTTTGATATATTATTTGATCTTCCTGATCTTTTCATCTCTGTCTTGTTCACTACCACCATGCTACTGAAACCACTCACCAAGCACGCCAACAATGACCACACTGCTAAATGCAAAAGTTGAATCTTTGTCTTTACCTTAGTGGCATTTAGTACAGCTAACCATTTTCCCTGGTTTGAAACACTTTTGCTATTTTTTAGGGATGCCCCACTTTTGAGTTTCCCTCTTAACCCCTGACTGCTGACTTTCAGGCTCATTTGCAGGAGATCCTTTACCTCTGACTTCTGAATACAAGTGCCTTAAGACTTGGTCCTGATATCTTTCACTTTCTATCCAGAGATGGTAAAACTTTTCTATAAAAGCAAGATAGTAAATAGCTTAGGCTTTGCAGGTTGAGTGGCAAAATCAAGGATTTTGTGTAGGTACATAACAATGGATTTAATTTTTCCATTAAATTTTTTGATAAAATTCAAAATATAGTGATTGAGTAAGGTTTCTAATTCAAGTCTACTAATGAGGATAATAAATTTTCGTTTTTGGCAGGGAGTGAACATAACATTTTGCTTGATTGGGATTCAGAGTTAATGTTTCCTGTCACCAGAAGTGCCTTCAGGGGTACCTGGCAGGCTCAGGTGATAGAGCATGTGAATCTTGATCTTGGGATCTTGAGTTCAAGTCCCACGTTTGGTGTGTAGAGCTTACAATTTAAAAACAACAACAAGCATGATTTCAAATACTCATCTGTTAATGCTGATCTATAATGAAACCATTTCACTTTTGAAAACAGTGGGTACTGCCAAATACTGATATCGATCTATTGGCATGTGATATTAATTAAGAATAGTCATGTCTTGGGGTGCCTGGGTGGCTCAGTCTGTTTAGCATCTGCCTTCAGCTCAGGTCCTGATTCCAGAGTGCATGCTCACTCTCTCTTTCTAATAAATAAAATATTAGGGGAAAAAAAGGAATATTCATTTCTTGGGAGAAAATGTATAGAATTTCACTAAGCTCTTCTCTTGATATATGCCTTAGGACAAATCATTACCTTGAAGGGCAATCACCTCTAACTGAAGATTGAATGGGAGATCCTCACAATTGTACAGATAGGTGAATTTTGAACTATGAAAATTTCTTTTACATCTGAAATGAAGTCCAGAAAACAGTGTAGGCACTGAACTTAGAAAAGATACATGCAGCAAATATGTGTGCTAATGCATATTTTACTTCTCATTGTAACTTTTACAGCATAGGAAGTGTGTGAAGCAATTTGACATCACTTGTCTTCAAAAAAAGTTATTATTGTTGCTGAAATAACTTCACTGTGGTAAAAGTTTCCATGTATAAACAGTTTGCCTTGTAATGCTAGGTTGAACTCATTAAGAAGCATTATTGAGTCTTCAGTAAAAGCTAATTTCCAAACAATTTCATGTTCAATAGTGGATGAGGGCAGTTCATTCATAAAAACTTCCGTCTCACATTATTCACGATTGCCAAAAGGTGGAAGCAACCCATGTGTCCATCAATGAATGAATGGATAAGCAAAATGTGGTATACTCATACAAGAGGCTATTACTCAACCTTAAAAGGAAGAAAACTGTGACTCATACTGAAACATAGATGAAACTTGAGGATGTTATGCTCAGTGAAATAAGCCCGTCACAGAATAGACAAATACCGTAATATTCCAATTCTGTGAGTACCGAGACTAGTCAAATTCATAAAGACAGAAAGTAGAATGGTGGTTGCCAGGGAATCAGAGAGGGGGAGAATGGGAGCTTTTTGTTTAATGGGTATAGAGTTTCTGTTTTGCAAGATGAGATGAGTTTTGCAGATGGATACTGGCAATGGTGGTGATGGTTGCACAGCAATGTGCATGTACTTAATGCCCCTGAAATGGACACTTGAAAATGGTTAGGATGTTAAATTTTACGTTTTATTATTTTACCATCACTAAAAAATTTTCCATCCATGTCCTGAGCTCCAACATTCACAACAATACTTTAACCACTACTAAGCCATGCAGTGTGGCAGAATCAGATATCCAGGTTTATTTCTGAAAGAAATTCCTGGAACTCATGATGGTTAAATCTAGGGGAGCAAATGAAGTTCATTGTTGACACCATTGGTTCAATAACACGTGATAAATTCAAATATTTGCCACAAGGCTTTAGACACCTTTCATTTTCAAAACTTTGTAAATCTGTTCAACTGAGTTTTTTCTACTTCTCACATATTAGTACCATTGATTGCAACACATTTTCCCCCACTCAACTTCAGGTTATACTGAATTAATGTTTTCTCAACTTCTTTAAAAATATGCTCACATGTAGAAAATATTCTCACAGACTACCCTTAGAGGCTAATTTTCCGGTCACTTCAAACTCAACATTCATCCCTTGAATAAACAACTGAAGGATGGCATAACATCCCTGGGCTTATCAAGAGTTGCAGATAACATGGATTAATAGCATTGAGAAACTGTAAATAATTCCTAATATTTATCATCTGTTCGTTTTCCATATGGGTTCCAAGGTAATTCAATAGGCAAGCAACACTCTTTTCAACAAAGAGTACTGGGACAACTGCATATCCATATACAAAAGAATGAATTTAGACTCCTACTTCATACCTTATACAAAAATTAGCTCAAAATGAATCAAAGATCTAATTGTAAGAACTAAAACTATAAAACTCTTAAAGAAAACATGGGCATAAGTTTTAGGACTTGGATTGGGCAATGGTTTATTAGATAGGTATGATACTGTGATTTATAATTTAAATGTCTATTTATATATGAGTGGCCAGATGTATTTCTTATATATTTGGTGCTTGTGCACAGTTTCTGGCTCACAGCTTCCAAAACCCTTGGGATTCCCTAAGTGTTGAGAGTGATAAGGTGTCTTTTGTTTATTCATAAAGTGACTTTTGGGATTCACCTAAGGATGGAGACTGCTTACCAGGAGGACCAACTATGTGTTTGGAAGGTTGAAACTATCAGTCCCACCCATAACCCCTTACTCCCCAGCCTCCTGGAAGGGGAAAGATTGACTCAGCCAATGGCCAATGACTTAATCAATCATGACTATACAATGAAACCTCCATAAAAAACAAAGGGTACTGGTTCTGAGAACTAGGGGAGAATGGCATACCTGGAGAGGGTGTGGAAGCTCTCTGTGCTTTCCCCATACCTCACCCTGTGTCTCTCTTCAACTACATGTTGATTCATATCCTTTATCATATCCTTTAATAGACTGGTAAATATAAGCTAAGGAAGAGGTTATTTAGAACCTCCACCATCTGTCGCTGGTTGGTCAGAAGCACAAGTAATAGACTGGGGCTTATGTCTCACATCTGAAATTGGGGATAGAAGACATCTTGTAGGACTGAGCCCTTAATGTGTGGAATCTGATGCTATCTCTGGGTAGATAGTGTCAGAATTGAGCTGAATTCTTGGACATCCATCAGGTGTCCAGAATTCCTTGGTGTTGGGTGTGGGGGAACCCTCCCATGTTGGAATTGGGTCTAGGAAATTTAAGAGAATGCAACACCAAAAAAGACAAGCAATAAAAGAAAAAAGATAAACTGGACTTCATCAAAATTAAAGACTTTTGTGCATCAAGGAACAGAATCAAGAAAATGAGAAGACAAGACAAATACCCAGTTTTACAAAAGTAGACAGAAGATCTGAATGAACATTTCTTTTAAGAAGTACAAATAGTCAATAAGCATATGAGAAGATGCTCGACATCATTAGCCATTAGGGAAATGCAAATTAAGACCACAATGTGACTAAATTGAATTTAAATAAAATTTTTAAAATAATAAATGAAACTTAAAGATTTAAAAAATTAAAAAAATAAAACCCGCAATGCGATAGATGCTGCTTCATACTCTTGAGAACGGTTATAATCAAAATGACAGGTAATTACGAGTGGTGGTAAAATGTGGAAAAATTGCAACACTCACAGATTGCTGTTGGGATTATAAAATGGTACAGCTGCTTTGGAAAACTGTCACTTCCTCAAAAGATTAAACATAAAGTTACCATATGCCCCCAAAATTCCATTCCTTGGTATATATACAAGAGAATTCAAAACATATGTCCACACAAAACATATGTCCACACAATGCTCACAGCAACATTATTTATAACAGCCAAAATATGGAAAACAACCAAAATGTACAACTGGATGAATGGATAAACAAAGCGGTATGTCTATACAATAGAATATAGATCATTTGGAAATTTTAAAAAATGAACTACTGATGCATGCTACTCTATAGATGGACTTTGAAAATATTATGCTAAGTAAATGAAGTTAGCCACAAAGAACAATATATTATGTAAATTCCATTTATATGAAATATCCACAACAGGCAAATATAAAGACAGAAAGAGATTGGTGGTTACCAATGACCAGGTGGTTAGGAGGCAAATGAGTAAAAACTGCTAATAGATATAGGGTATCTTTCTGGAGTGATAAAAATATTCTAAAATTTATTCTGCTGATTATTGCATAACTCTGAATTACACTTTAAAATGGGTAAATTATATGATATGATGATTATATCTCAAGAACTATTATAAAAAAAAAGAGAGAGTCCAGGAAAACCCGTTGACATCACTTACCTTGTTTCTTAATTGACTATTGATGTTAGTCTCAAAAACTTCTACTCTGAGCAACTATTCAAATGGAAAGGCTAATCATCTTAAATAAGTTCATTTTCTCTGGATATAGTTCTTTGATTGCTGCAATCAAACATGATTTAATGAGCCTGCCACCAGCAAATGGCTTTCTTTGCTTGGATGACTAAAGTTTCTAAGTTTCACTTCTGAGGCTAGATCATAAAAGATATTGAAAATTTTAAATAGGTTATCTCATGACAGCTGAATTTCTTCACAAAAATAAATACAGGTGTAATCATTATTTTTCATTTCAGAAAACATATTTTGTTGTAATGATTCTAATGCAAATAGTAAGTACTTAACTGAAATTTGCTCTTGGCTCATAGTCTCTATATGTCCATCACTCCCACCCCACCCCAGAAATGAAGTCCAAGCAGACGATTAAGGCAAATGAGAATATTAATGATCTTATTTATCAGTTATTTATTCATCCTTTTGACAATTATCTCTTGAGTGCCTATCATCTACCAGATAGTATTATAAGCATTCTAGACCATACAGGCAGTAGTGAACCAAACAGTTCTATTCTAATGGGGCTTCTATTTCAGTTAAGACACAGACACACAAATACACAAATATGTATGATTAACTCTCAGGTATAAATACAAAGAGGAAAAAAGGAAAAGGAATAGAATAAGTACAGGTACTATTTTTAGCTAGGTTGGCCAAGAAAAACCTCTCAAAGAAGATGAATATTAAGCAAAAACTTAAATGTAGTCTTTTAGTAAATGTTTACTTTAAAACATATGGGCAGTAGGGTTTTTAAATTATTTTTGCATAACAAATGGCTCAAAACTTAGTGGCTTAAAACAACAGTAAACATTTATTGTCTCTCACAATTTCTGTGGGTCAGGAATGCAGGTATGGCTTTGGTAGGCAGCTCTGGCTTAGGGGTCTCAGAAGAGATAGTAGTCATTTGAAGACTTAACTGAGAATGGAACATCAGACGTGGCCTGTAGGTTGCTGCTGGTTGTCAATTAGAAGACGCTGTTCCTCTCCACTGGGATCTCTACAGGGTTGCTGGAGTATCCTCAGGCCAAGCAGTGAGTGTTTCAAGAGACAAGAGACAAGGCAGAAGCTGTAATGCCCTTTATGACCTAGCCTCTGAAGTCACACACTGTCCCTTTTGTATTATTCCCCTGATCACTTAGATTAGCCCTGATTCACTGTGGGGAGGGACTATACAGGGCATAAATAACAGGAAATGTGGATCATTGGGAACCATTTTATACTAATCGAAACCATCATTTCCTCTTGTATGTTTGTAAAGATTTTAAGCATTTACATGGTGGAAAAAAAACGATTAATGAACACCAACATCATTTTTTTTATATTGGTTCAATTTCATTTCCAGTCTTCATTCATATGCATAACCTGTGTAAATTCACATTTATAGAAGACTCCACCCAGCAATGGTAGAATATACATTCTTTTCAAAGTGCAGTATAAAGGTATATTTACGAAAGTAGTCCATCCTCCAGATGATAAAACAAGTCTCAGTAAGTAAGACTTGTTTTAAGACTCAGTAAAAGGATTCAAGTCAAGGGTGCCTGGGTGGTTCAGTGGATTAAGCATCTGACTCATGATCTCAGGGTTGTGGGATTGAGCCCTGAGTCAGGTTCCACACTCAGCCCAGAGTCTGCTTGAGTTTCTTTCCCCTCCTAGCCCTTACTCCCTGCTCACACACCCTCTCTCTTTCTCTAAAATGTAGAAATCTTTTTTTAAAAAAGTACAAAAACACTTTAAGAACGGAATTCTGTTTGTGGGAAATTTCAATTTCTTCGTAAATATGTGAGTGTTGGAGTCATCTGTTTATTCTTGGGTGAAACTTGTTAGTTTCGTTTTCAAGTATTTTTGTTTCAACTAATTTATTAAATGAATAAAGTTATATTATTCCCTTATAGTCTTTTTGATATTTGTGGGATCCATAGTGATGTCATCGCTCTCATTCCTGATACTGGTAATTTGTACCTTCTTTCTTTCTATCCTGAGCATTTGGCTAGTGGTTTATCAATTTGACTAATCTTGTAGAACCATCTTTTGGATTTATTGATTTTCTCTATTGTTTGTACATTTTCTATTTCATTGATCTCTGCCGTTACCTTCACTATTTCCTTTTTCCTGCTTATTTTGAGTTTTTTTTCTTTTTTCTGTTTTTTTTTTCTGTGTTTTTAAGGTGCAAGTCAAAGTCATGGATTGGAATTTTCTTTTTTCTCTAATATTTAGCGCTATAAATTTGCCCTAAGTATTACTTTAGAGGTATTTTGGAAATATTGATATGTTTTGCTTTCATTTTTGGTTAAAAATATTTTCTGATTTTCCTTTTGAGTTCTTTGATCCAAGGGCACCTGGGTGGCTCAGGTGGTTAAGCTTCTCACTTGGGCTCAGGTCATGATCTCAGGGTCCTGAGATAGAGTCCTTCATTGAGCTCCCTGCTGGGTGGGGATTCTGCATGTCTCATTCCCTCTGCTCATTACCCCTGCTCATGCGCTCGCGCGCTCTCTCTCTCTCTCAAATAAATAAATAAATAAATAAATAGAATCTTAAAAAAAAAAAAGAAGTATATTATTCAGTTTCTGTACACTGGGAAATTTTCTTTCCTTCTTTTTTTAAAAGATTTTATTTATTTACTTGACAGAGAGAGATCACAAGCAGGCAGAGAGGCAGGCAGAGAGAGAGAGGGAGAAGCAGGCTCCCTGCTGAGCAGAGAGCCCGATGCAGGCCTCGATCCCAGGATCCTGAGATCATGACCTGAGCCGAAGGCAGAGACTTTAACCCACTGAGCCACCCAGGCACACGGGAGATTTTCTTTTTTTTTTTTTTTTTCAAAGATTTTATTTATTTGACAGAAACACAGCGAGAGAGGGAACACAAGCAGGGGGAGTGAGAGAGGGAGAAGCAGGCTTCCCGCTGAGCAGGGAGCCTGATGTGGAACTCATCCCGGGTCTCTGGGATCATGACCTGAACCCAAGGCAGTCGCTTAACCAACTGAGCCACCCAGGCGCCCCACACGGGAGATTTTCTAAAGATGCTTCCGTTATTGATTTCTACTTTAATTCTGCTGTGCTCAGATATGCCTTGTATATACTTTGCATGACTTAAATTGTTTTCTATTTATTAGGACTTAATTTATAATCAGGAATATGGGCTACCTTGGTAAACATATCTCAGTAAATGTTCTCGGTGCACTTTGAAAAGACTGTGTCTTCTGCTATTGTTGGGTGGAGTGCTCTATAAAAGCTAATTATATCGAATTGGTTGGTTGTGTTTTCTTTATCTTTTCTGATTTTATGTCTACTTGTTTTATCAATTATTGACTATGGACATTGAAATCTCTATACTATGGATTTATTTTTCATTTTATTTCTATCAGTTTTACTTCATATAATTTCAAGATCCAGTATAAGGTGCACCAGTACTTAGGGTTATTATGTCCTCTTGCTGAATTGACTACATTATCATACAAAATAACGTTCTTTAGCCCTGGTGATATATTCTTCTGATATGTACTCTGTTATATAATATGCTCTCTAGTTTTCTATTAGCATTGGCATATCTATTTGTGCATTTCTGGTTGGCAGCGTGTCTTGTTCTTTTATCCAATCTGATAAGCTGTACCTTTCAATTGGAATGTTTAGATCATTCAAATTTAATGAGAGTATTGATGTGATTAGGTTTAAATCTATCATTTTTTTGTCCATTTGATTTTTTTGTCTTTTTTCTCTTTTACTTTCCTTTTTTTTTTTTTTTTGGATTCCATTTATCTCCTTTGTTTGGTTATTAGATATAGCTCTCTGTTTTGTCATTTTATTGGTTGCTTTAGGGTTCATAGTATATTTAATCATCCTCCCTAGGACTTTTCCTAGGAAAAATGAAAACATATATCCATAGAAAGATCTGTATGTGAATGTTTACAACACCTTTATTTGTAATAGCCTCCATATAGAAACAGTCTAAATGTCTAAAATGTCCATTAATATATGAATAGATAACAAATTTCATATGTCCATGCATGGAATACCACTCATTACTAAAAAGGAAAGAACTGTTGCTAGACGTAAGAATGGTTCTCTAAATTATGCTGAGAGAGATGGTGCCTGGGTGGCTCAGTTAGTTAAGCAACTGCCTTCGGCTCAGGTCATGATCCCCGAGACCCAGGATTGAGCCCCACATCAGGTGCCCTGCTCGGTGGGAAGCCTGCTTCTCCCTCTCTCACTCCTCCTGCTTGTGTTCCCTCTCTAGCTGTGTTTCGCTCTGTCAAATAAATAAAATCTTTACCAAAAAAAAGATATTTAAAAAAATAATTATGCTGAGAGAAAGAAGGTAGACTAAAAATATATTATATTATTCTATTTATATAAATACAAAAAAAAACACAAGCTATGCTATATATTATTTTACAATTTTATTTATTTATTTGAGATAGAGAGTAAGAGAGAGCTTGGGCCCGGGGAGGGGAGAAGAGGAGGGGGAGAGGCAGAGGCAGAGGGAGAAGCAGACTCCCCGATGAACAGGGAGCCCTACATGGGGCTAGATCCCAGGACTGGATATCATAACCTGAGCCAAAGGCAGATGCTTAACCGACTGAACTACCCAGGCGTCCCTCAAGTTATGCTATAGTTAAAGAAATCATATTTGTGGTTGCCTGGGGAGTATTTAGGGGGAAGGGGTCAGTAAACTGGGAGGAACGGGTGGGAAGGATTACAAAGGGGCACAAGGGAAGTTTGAGGTTGAGGTTTAATTATCTTTCTCATGGTTTTGATCTCATGAGTGTGCACATATGTTAGATTATACACTTTAAATATACACAGATTATTCTGTCAACTGTACCTCAATAAAGTTTATTTAGAAGATTTTTTTATTATAATCACCAGTGCTCTTCTCAACAAGAGGGCTCCTTAGTCCCCATCACCTATTTCACCCATCCCACCATTCCTCTTTCTTCTGGTAACCATCAGTTCGTGCTGTATAGTTGAGAATCTGTTTCTTTGTTCTCCCTTCTCTCTCTCCTTTTCTCATTTGTTTCTTTTTTTAAAAAAGATTTTATTTATTTATTTGACAGAGAGAAAAACAGCGAGAGAGGGAACACAAGCAGGGGGAGTGAGAGAGGAAGAAGCAGGCTTCCCACCGAGCAGGGAGCCCGATGTGGGGCTCGATCCCGGGACTCTGGGATCATGACCTGAGCCAAAGGCAGTCGCTTAACCAACTGAGCCACCCAGGCGCCCCTTCATTTGTTTCTTAAATACTAAATATGAGTGAAATCATGCTATTTGTCTTTCTCTGACTGACTTATTTTACTTAGCAGTATACTCTCTAGCTCCAGCCATGTTGAAGTTTTAAAGAGAAATTGGAAAAGGAAAGAAAAAATGTCATCCATAATCTTACCACCCAAATATGAAAGTGCTAGCAATTTAGTCACTGAAACTCTATAGAGAACGTTTTCAGACATCCAAGGGGTACCTGAAGTTTTTCAAAAACTGTAGTATTCTGTTATGTTAATAAAAATATTTGGACCTTTATCCCATTGCTAGGGTCAATTTATATTTGTCAAGGTTATAGTTGCTATTATTGTTATAATTATACTAGAATGGATATTTTTGTTTCAATATGTACCCAAACAACAGATCTGACTGGAAACTTCCCTGGTACACCTTTCCACTGTAATCAACTATCACTAAGTTCTGTAATATTTGGTCACCTCCTTTCCACTTTCATTGTTAATGTGTTAGGTGTGTATAAATATCTTGGGTTGGCATAAATTATAAGCAAGAGCACAAACCCCACACAATATAGACTCTACCATAAAGGGGTGTTCTCTCTGGTCTTAGTGGTGGGGACAAGTTGATGAGTCAAGAGTGTTATGACCAGGGGCACCTGGGTGGCTCAGTTGGTTGAGCGACTGCCTTCGGCTCAGGTCATGATCCCGGAGACCTGGGATCGAGTCCCACATCGGGCTCCCTGCTCGATGGGAAGCCTGCTTCTCTCTCTCTCACTCCCCTTGCTTGTGTTCCCTCTCTGGCTGTGTTCCTCTCTGTCAAATAAATAAAATCTTTAAAAAAAAAAAAGAATGTGATAAAAAAAAAATAAAGAGTGTGATGACCAAATTCCCCAGGAGTGATCTTCCTTTCTCTTCTGGACAACTGCAATCATATCTCTCATTCTTTTAACCTTATGTTAAAGGTATTAAACTAATAAGTCTACAGATGCCTGTGTGGCTCAGTTGGTTAAGCATCTGCCTTTGGGGGTGCCTGGGTGGCTCAGTGGCTCAGTTGGTTAAGTGACTGCCTTCGGCTCAGGTCATGATCCCGGAGACCCGGGATCGAGCCCCACATTGAGCTCCCTGTTCGGCGGGAAGTCTGCTTCTCTCTCTCACTCCCCCTGCTTGTGTTCCCTCTCTCACTGTCTTTCTCTCTGTCAAATAAATAAATAAAGTCTTAAAAAAAAAAAGAGCACCTGCCTTTGGCTCAGGTCATGATCCCAGGGTCCTGGGATCCAGCCCCATGTTGGGCTCCCTCCTGAGCCCTCTGCCTGATTGTGCTCTCTGTCTCTCTCCCTCTTTCTGCAAATAAATAAATAAAATATTTAAAAATAAATAAATAAACCAATAAATCTAATAAAATGTGAAGAAACTTTTTCTTGAACATTTAAATGTTGATTACAAGATGATCAATTCATTAAATTAAGCCATGCATTTTATACAATTATTAATTTCACACACACATATATATTTACACACTACTAACATCATGGATTTTATTAATGTCTTAATTATTTCTGTACTAATTTTTGTCTTCCTAATTTTTAATCCCCTCCCTATTGCTATGCTTTTCTCCTTTTTGATATTTTCTGAAGGATCTAATAATACTATTTTGATTTGTTCCTAGAATTCCATTAGTATTACTAATTCCAAAAGTAAAATTGGGGTGCCTGGTTGGCTCAGTTGGTAGAGCACGTGACTCTATCTTGGGTCATGAGTTTGAACTCCACATTGGGTGTAGAAATTACTTAAAAATAAAATCTTGGGAAAAAAGCTAAAGTTAAACCATCTCAAACAGATTATAGAATTTGGGTCACAATTTGGTTTAGCGGAGTCCTGGGGCTTGGCTTTTAAGATCAAATTACTTATTTGGTTTCTCTACTTTCAGTCTTGACATTCTTTTTTTTTTTTTTTTTTTTTTTTTTTTTTTTTTTTTTTTTTTTTTTTTTTTTTTTTTTTTTTTTTTTTTTTTTTTTTTTTTTTTTTTTTTTTTTTTAAAGATTTTATTTATTTATTTGACAGAGAGAAACACAGCGAGAGAGGGAACACAAGCAGGGGGAGTGAGAGAGGGAGAAGCAGGCTTCCCGCCGAGCAGGGAGCCCGATGTGGGACTCGATCCCGGGTCTCCAGGATCATGACCTGAGCCGAAGGCAGTCGCCCAACCAACTGAGCCACCCAGGCGCCCCAGTCTTGACATTCTTAAAAAAATTTTAAATGTTTTTTAAATGTGAGCCTCTCCTGTCATCTTCAGATAAAACACCAATTCCTTACCCTGATACAGAATAGCCTTGGGAATATAGCAATCCCTTTCCCCTCTTTGCAGCCTCAACCCTGCTGGTGTCCCACAAACAGGTCCTTCAGCCATGCCCACCAATTTTTTTAAAGCTGTTTCCATTTTTTTAAAGACTTTATATATTTATTTGATAGAAACACAGCTAGAGAGGGAACACAAGCAGGGGGAGTGGGAGAGGGAGAAGCAGGCTTCCCACCGAGCAGGGAGCCTGCTGCGGGGCTTGATCCCAGGACTCCAGGATCATGACCTGAGCTGAAGCCAAACACCGAGGCACCTCAGCATGCCCACCAATTCTTTCTCAGTCAAATATACCTCCTGTGAAAGGCTTATTAACTAAACTCTTCCTAGCAATTGTTTTAGACTCTAAGCACTCCAGGAACTTCTTTGCAGCACTTAAACAATATCTGTAATTGTTTATTAATAGCCTGTGAATTCTTGGAGGACAGAGACAGGTACTTACCAATAGCTGTTAAATTTTCCCATGAATGAGCATTTTCTCCTTTGTCCACATACTCATGATTCCCTTTAAGACAGCTAACTAGTTAGGGATTGTGCACATATCTAATGACTTTGGCTTATGTGTTTTGTGATCTTAGATTTTATTATGGATTTGCCTAGTGCAGAAACCATCTTTTTATTTTATTTATTTTAAGATTTTATTTATTTACTGACAGAGAGAAACACAGCTAGAGAGGGAACACAAGCAGAGGGACTGAGAGAGGGAGAAGCAGGCCTCCCGCCGAGCGGGAAGCCCGATATGGGGCTCGATCCTGGGTCTCCAGGATCATGACCTGAGCTGAAAGCAGTCGCTTAACCAACTGAGCCACCCAGGTGCCCCAAGATTTTATTTATTTGTTTGACAGCAGAGAGAGAGGACAAGCAGGGGCAGCAGCAGAAGGGGAAGGTGAGCAGGCTCCCCACTGAGCAGGGAGCCCAATGCAGGGTTTGATTCCAAAACCCTGAGATCATGACCTGAGCCGAATGCAGGCACTTAACCGACCCAGCCACCCAGGAGCCCCCTTTATTTAATTTTTAATCAGGGCAGGATGAACACATGTGCTCATTACCATTTATTTGTCTAGAACAGGAGTGCACAGAGGGAAAATACCTTTTTTTTTTTTTTTAAAGATTTTATTTATATACTTGAGAGAGAGAGAGAGGCGGCCTGAGAACACAAGCAGGGGTAGTGGGAGAGAGACGTAGACTCCCCGCTGAGCAAAGAGCCCATAGGGGCTACCATCCAAGGATCCTGGGATCACGACCTGAGCCAAAGGCAGGTGCTTAACCGACTGAGCCACTCAGGCGCCCCCACAGAGGCACAGATTTTTCTGTGAACTTTCCAATGGTCTTTTTGTCTTCAAGCCTTCCCCGCCTCTTGGCTGACAAGTGTATGGTGCCAAATCTGGAGCCTCTCCAGAGTTCTGTAGCACAAATAGGCGTTTTTCTATTCCTTCTGCCTCGCTGCTAGCATATGCTTTGGCCTTACCTGGTTTCCATTGGCACCCACTGTTCGATCAACTTTAGAGCTTCTAAAATAGCTGTCATTTCTCTTTGTTTCACCTGCTGTCCTTTTCTCTTTGCCTTATGGGTTCACGGGTTTTTTTTTTCTGCCATTTTAGTTGGATTTCAGGAGGTACGGTAATAAATGCATGGGTTAAATTTGCCACGTTTAACTGAAAGTCTTCTTCATTGTTCATGTTTCTGTTTGTGCCTGGTCTCCCCAACTAGGTAGGAAAACAGTGTTGAAGTGTTATTTATACATTGTTGTATAGTACCTTCCAAGCAGGTGTTCTACTCATGGTTATGGTTGATATTACAGATTACCTTGAAGAGCAAGCACAAGTACCCTTGAAGATACATGGGAGACTTTAAGAATACTGGCAATTTCTAGGTCTTCAACTTCCACCTGTACCCCCTTCTAAAATTCATCTAAGGACATCTGAAGGCTGGGTATCATATTGGCTTTGCTTTCTCTTTTCCTCTTCTTTGATGCATTTCTCCCTCTTTATTATACATGCGTGCACTTGCACACACGCACCTACACACACACACACACACACACACCTCCTCTAAATCTTTTTATGGCACAATTTGCCTAGGGTATAAAAACCTGCAGGGCAGCATACAAAAATACAATTGGAAATAGTGCTTTGGGTTAACTTCTTTCAATTAAGCCACCATAATCCTAAGTAGGGCAGTATGGTCATATGGATATATGATAATTTTTTCTGTTACCAACTCAGTCTGGTGTAAGAAAATGTCTACTTGGCCCATTCTGAATTTAGATATACTATGGTGGGGGAAAGGAGGCCATAATAACAATTTTTAAAAAGATTTTGTTTACTGGGGCTCCCGGGGGGCTCAGTTAAGTAGCCAACTTGTGATTTTGGCTCAGGTTGTGTTCTCAGTGTCTTTTTTTTTTTTTTTAAAGATTTTATTTATTTGACAGAGAGAAACATAGCCAGAGAGGGAACACAAGCAGGGGGAGTGACAGAGGGAGAAGCAGGCTTCCCGCTGAGCCGGCAGCCTGATGTGGGACTCGATCCTGGGTCTCCGGGATCATGACCTGAGCCAAAGGCAGTCGCTTAACCAACTGAGCCACCCAGGCGCCCCATGTTCTCAGTGTCTTAAGATCAAACCTTGTGTTGGGCTCTGAACTTAGCAGAGAGTCTGCTTGAGAGTCTCTCTCCCTCTCCCTCTGCACTCCCCACCCTGCTTGTGTGCTAATTAAAAAATATGTGTGTGTGTATTTAGAGCATGAGTTGGGGAGAGAGGCAGAGGGAGACATGAGGGACACAGACAAAAATGGCGGTATCGTTTTGCTTGATATCTACAATTTTATTATTCTCTCTGCTGCAGGGGATAGGTTTAAAATTTTGGCTAATTTGGTTATTGGATAATTTCAGAAATAAAAACTGCCTTTAAAAATATGTAAGCTGGGGTGCCTGGGTGGCTCCGTTAAGGATCTGCCTTAGGCTCAGGTCATGATCCAAGTGTCCTAGGATCAACTCCAGTATGAGGCTCCTTGCTCAGCAGGAAGCCTGCTTCTCCTTCTCCCTCTGCCTGCCACTCATGCTCTCTCCTGTTCTCTCTCTCAAATAAAATCTTCTTTTACAAAATGTAAGCTATTTCTGCACAGCAAAGGAAACAGTCAACAAAACAAAGAGGAAACCCACAGAATGGGAGAAGATATTTGCAAAGGACACTACAGACAAAGGGTTGATATCCAAGATCTATAAAGAACTTAAACTCAACACCCAAAAAGATGATCACATCAAAAAATGGGCAGGAGACATGAAGAGGCAATTCTCATAGAAGACATACAAATGGCTAACAGATATATGAAAAAATGTTCATCGTCACTAGCTATCAGGGAAATTCAAATCAAAACCACACTGAGATACCACCTTACACCAGTCAGAATGGCCAAAATTAACAAGACAGGAAACAACAAGTGTTGGAGAGGCTGCAGAGAAAGGGGAACCCTCTTACACTGTTGGTGGGAATGCAAGTTGGTGCAGCTTCTTTGGAAAAGTGGAGATTCCTTAAAAAATTAAAAATAGAGCTACCCTATGACCCTGCAATTGCACTACCCCAAAGATAGAGATGTAGTGAAAAGAAGGGCCAAAGATAGAGATGTAGTGAAAAGAAGGGCCTATGTACCCCAATGTTCATTGCAGCAATGGCCACAATCACCAAACTGTGGAAAGAGCCAAGGTGCCCTTCAACAGATAAATGGATAAAGATGTGGTACATACAATGGAATACTATGCCTCCATCAGAAAGGATGAATATCCAACTTTTGTAGCAACATGGACTGGACTGGAAGAGAGTATGCTGAGTGAAATAAGCCAAGTAGAGAAAGTCAAGTATTACATGGTTTCACTTACTTGTGGTGCATAAAGAGTAATACAGGACAGTAGGAGAAGGAAAGGAAATGGGAGGTAGGATAAATCGGGGAGGGAAATGAAACATAAGAGACTTTGGACTCAGAGAAAAGCTGAGGGTCTTGAAGGGGAGGAGGTGGGGGGATGGGTGAGCCTGTTGGTGGGTGTTGAGGGCACGTATTGCATGGAGCACTGGGTGTGGGCATAAATAATGAATCTTGGAACACCGAATATAAATAAATTATTTAAAATATACGCGTGTGTGTGTGTATTGATTTATTTATTTAAAGCATGAGTTGGGGGGAGAGACAGAGGGAGACAGATCCCAAGTACCCTCTGTGCTGAGCATGGTGTCTGACTTGGAGCTTGTTTCCATGACCCTGAGAGCATGACCTGAGCTGAAATCAAGAGTAGGACACTCAAGTGACTAAGCCACCCAGGTGCTCAGTGACAATTTTAAATTAAAGACTTTGCCTTGTCCATCCGTGTTCAGAGAAAGCATTGCTTTTGAGGAAGTCCTGTGAAAGTAAAGGTAGATGAGAAAGGTTGAAGGTGACAACCTCTTCTTTATTCCAGCTAATGGCAAGGCTCCATGCCTTGTCTAACTACATTAGGACACTGTTGCTCAAAATGCATAAAACATAGCAAGACAACACCCAGATCTTGGATTCTACACACGATTCTTCAGTTAAAAACCAGGAAGGGCCCCTTGGAGATCGAGTTGGTTCCAAAGATGGGTCAGGGAGACCTGAACCTGGAACATGAAACCCAGCACACCTTGTGGTTCCAGAAAGTAAGGAAATATTAAAAACAAAACAAAACAAAATATGAGTATTTGTTTAAAAATAAAGGAGTCATCCTGAAGGTGCTCTCCTCATAACTAAATGTGGAACAATTTGAGCAACAAAAGACGCAGTGGTGGGGTGCCTGGGTGACTCAGCTGGTTAGGTGTCTGCCTTCATTCAGCTCAGGTCTGATCTCGGGGCCTGGGATTGAGCCCCATGTCAGGATGCAGGCTCAGTGGGGAGTCTGCTTCTCCCTCTCTCCTGCTTTTGCTCTCTCTCTAATAAATAAAATCTTAAAAAAAAAAAAAAAGAAAAAGAAGAAACAGTGGTATTATTGGACTTTAACTCACAGGACAAAATAAACATCTGAATTCATAGCATAAATAATCAAATAAATAGGGGAGGAGCATCTCTCTACTTGCTAGATGGGATGCTAACCAATTCAGGAATCGCTTAATAAAGCCAATTACAGGGGCACCTGGGTGACTCAGTCAGTTAAGCGCCAACTCTTGATTTCAGCTCAGGTCATAATCTCAGGGTCATGGGAACTGTGAGGTTCTCTGTGCTCAGTCCCTAGAGTCTGCTAGAGATTCTCTCTCTACCTCTCTCTTTGTCCCTCCCATCCCTCTCTTTCTCTCTCTCTCAGACAGTAAAGTAAATCTTTAAAATAAATCCAATTGCATCTTCAAAAAATTAAGATTAAAAAATGGGGGAGAAGAGGGGTGCCAGGGTGGTTCAGTCGGTTAAGTATATGCCTTCAGCTCAGGTCATGATCACAGGGTCTGAGGATGGAGCCTCCCACATCAGGCTCCCTGCTCAGCGGGGAATATGCTTTTCCCTTTCCTTCTCCCCGCGCTGGTGAACTGGGTTATGGAAGATACTAACATAAGGGGAAGGTGGTTGAGGTATATATGGAACCAGTAACATTTTTGCAATTTTTCTGCAAACTTTCCATCAATTCAAAATAAAAAGTTAAAAGAAAAAATAAATCTATGAAGTATACTTTCTTTTTACTTTTTTTCCCCATTACCAGAGCTAATGTATGGCCTATAACCATATTTTAATTCCAGGATAAAGTACTAATGAAATGTTTTGGAATGAAAACCTATGATCTAATGACTTTCTTTGATATGGGTGTGCTTGAGAAAAAAATTTAATACATTTGCCAGGAACTCAACTTTCACATTTTTGCTTTTTGGCAGGATAGGGGAAAACTGGAAATTAGACTCTGCTTTGCCATTGATTCTGTTATGACTGAACTGTGTGACTAAAAAAGAAGAGACTTCCTACCTCTTACACTTCTCCAGGGACACCTTTTAAGAGAATAGTAAAAATAATCAGAATTTGCTTTAAATGTCCTTACTCTCAAAAGGAGTAAGAGCTCGTATTAAAACAGCAAAGAGATAATAGATGTTGAAGCTTGTGAGCATAAATGATGAGTTTTTATTAAATTGCCGAGTGTTGCAACGTAGGTACACTTTTCTCTTCCACGTTTTCTACTGCTAAAAATACCCTTCTGGAGATGACCAACATTATAACATGTATCTAAATATTTATTAAATGTACCTGTCAATTGATATCTTCTGTATGGAGCCTTTTAAATGATGTTTTCAGAGTTTATTTACAATCACTGAAAGTAGGTGGTTCTATAAAACTTCAAGGAATTACAGGCTCCTTAAACTTATAATATTTATTACATATATTTCAACATTCAAATAGAAGCTCATTTTTTCAAAAGCAATTTTCTACTTTCTCATAAAAATATAAAAAAAGACAACATTCATAGTTTTAAAAAGCCATCTTTAGCCCAAATCAAGATTTTTTTTTTTTTTACAAATGATACCTCTTTCCAAAAAGCTTAAAAGACATCACAGAATGATGTCATGTGAAACTAAATAGTTTCACCACAGCAGAGTATTTTACTTTTAAGAAACATTGTGCAGTATTTCTCTTTAATCCTTCATACGGTTCAACTGCATATATGCTATGTAAACACACCAGATTAATCCAAGTCATTCATATTTATGCAGTAGAGTGTCAGATATGACTAGCTGCCATGTAAACCATCACACAACTGCAAAAATGATAAAAGGCAATCTTTATGAAAGCTTAGAAAAGCTTAATAAAAGGCAACCACATCGCCCTAATTTTCTGTTAAAATTACCTCTCTTCCTAATTTTCTTTTCCTCTCTTTATAGCATAATAACACACAAAGATGTTTATATCACTTTTACCTTAAGTTAGGCTCTCAAATGACTTTTCTGATACACAGCATTTATCAAAAGGCACCAAGATTAAACCCCTACATAGTTTCAGAAGTTTGGTTCCTTTTTAGGTTCCTCCAGATTGATTTTCCTCAGAAAAGAGTAACTTTACAGGACACTGGGTGCCTTATTCAGTTAAGCTTCCGTCTCTTGATCTCAGCTCAGGTCTTGATCTCAGGGTTGTGAAGTTCAAGCCCTGCACTGGGCTCCACGCTGGGTGTGGAGCCTACTTGGAAAAAAAAAAAAAAAGAGTAACTCTAAGAACCAGAAGAAAATGAATGCTATTAACACAATAACTTGACATTTCTACTATCCAAAAGGTATAAATATATTAATAGGTTCCTTGAGCTTTTCATTTAGGACAAGAAGTCAGAATAAGTTTTTGAACATAAACCTAAAAATAGGGCAAAGTTATTAAGAGGAACACTCCTAATTTTAAAGAAACAATGTATTAAATCTTATATAATAACACACAGCCAAAAGCATTAGAAAGTCACTGCCAGATATTCTGATGCATTATCCTGAAAACAGGTCTGATACATAGCACTAATGTATGACACAGTATGTATGACACAGTATGTCATTTATTTCACAGGGAGAAAAGTTTTAACACAAAAACCGATTTATTGGGTTCAGCTGTGATTAAGTTTTAGAGCTCTACATTAAAGATAAAAAAGAAAAACAAGATTTACCCTTAAAATAAAAAAAGTTATATATATATATCTCCCATTATTAATACTCCTTATGCTCGTATAATGTAAAACACTTAGAAACTTTTGAACGCCAGAAATTTTGACCGGTTAATCTATTTGGCCTTCATGTGTTCTAAATTCCTTTTCAAGAATCACATTAATGTTTGCAGTCTAGCAGTCCCATAGGGATGGAGCAATTCTATTTCTTTTTCTTCTTCTTTGGTGGTTCATCCTCAGAGCTGCTCTCTGTGCTGGTGCTGCTGCTACTGGAAGAGCTAGAATCTGAGTCTGAATCGGAGGATGAGGAAGAGCTCGTGGAGGAGGATGAAGATGATGAACTGGAGGAGCTTTCATCTGTGTCACTGTCCTCTGAGGACGATGAGGTAGATGTTTCTTCACTCTCCGATGAAGAATCACTGGCTGAACTGTCACTGCTGTTGCTACTGGAACTGGTTACACTCTTCGATCTAGTAGACAATGAATAGTTAAGATTCACGGGAAGCTGACGTTTAACGGAATAGTTAAAAGCAACTGCAAGGGGGAAACTACGGGCACACACTGCAGCTTTGCTTGTGTGGGCTCGCTGGATCTGCTGCGCTGGGGACTGCGTAACTGGAGAAAATCCGCAGCAACCATAATGTCTGTTACTTTAGGAATTAAACTCTCTTAGACAGAGTTCAAGATCAGTGTTCCTACTCTATTATGTTCCAGAATGAATAATGTTAGAATAAAGTTACAGGGTAACACCTGGGTTTACTTAAACTTCAGGTAGCATGGTAAATGTTTTATAATCTTTACTTTGAACCAGACAGAGCTGGTCAATAATTTTTTTCTTACCAGTCTAATATTTCCTATTCTAATATAATAAGAGAGATTTTTAAGAGGAATTATTTACTATTTCCAGGTATAAAATCTCTGGAAAATTGGAGAAAAAGGAGAAATGAAGGCAGCATGTCCCAGTCAGGTAAAGAAAGGAACATATCAGGAAATAAGGATGATACTTAATCATGAATTACAAACAAGAGACTTCAGATCCACTTTTTTATTACTATTATTTTATCACTATTATTTTTCAATCATTCTTCCCATCCCTCCAACTAGTATTATTTATTATCCATAAAAAGCTCCTAAAGCACCACATACCTTTTCTTCTTGGTCTTCCTTTCTACATTAGTTTCTCCAATGCTGATACACATGAGGAGGGAAGAAAGCTTCTGTTAATATAGTGATTATACACAGCTCACACGAACCCCTCAGCTAGCTCTCAGAGTGTCTTACACTGAGGAAAAACATTGTCTTTTGTGATATGAATAGAGCCCAGCATTTCTTGTTATAACCTGCCCCACCCTATCCTCCCCAACTCCGCCTTTAAAAAAAAACTTCAGAGACACCTGAGTGGCTTAGTTGGTTAAGCATTTGCCTTTGGCTCAGATCATGATCCCAGGGTCCTGGGATCAATTCCTGCATTGGGCTCCCTGCTGAGTGAGGAACCTGCTTCTCCCTCTGCCTGCTGCTCCCCATGCTTGTGTGCCCCTGCTCCTTCCCTGCCCTTTCTGACAAATAAATAAAAACTTAAAAATAAAATAATATAGAAATATAATTTAATTTTGCTAATTATTACACATCAAAGTAAATTTATTAGAAACACTTCTTTTAATGATATTGATTGCTTTTCTAGTTTATGTATCCCTGGATCTTACTGCTAGGTTATGACAAGGTTCAGCATTAATTCAATTCCTGTATTTAATTTTTATAGATTTAACCTAAGAACTCTTCCCAACCTAAACAGGTAGATCAGAATAGTTTTGTTGTAGGAATGTCACTGTTTGAAAACCACCAATGATGTCATCCTTAAGTCACAAAGATGAACCATTAAAAAATACTTCTATTTCTTTTTAATTACTATTACTACTGTTTTGGGGGGCTAAGGAGCCCAATGCTGGGCTCGATCTCATGACCCTGAGTTCATGACTTGAGCTGAAATCAAGAGCCCGATGCTTAGCTGATTGAGCCACCCAGTTGTCCCTAAAAAAGTACTTTTAAATTGGTAGCCCAATTAGATCCTTCTCAATTTTGCTGGGAAAAAAAAATTTACAAAATAATTTTGTCCTGGGACACTGGGGTGACTCAGTCGGTTAAGCATCTGCCTTTGGCTCAGGTCATAATCCCTGGGTCCTGGGACTGAGTCCTGCATTGCACTTCTTGTTCAGCAGGAAGCCTGCTTCTTCCTCTGCCTGCAGCTCCGTGTTGTGTGCGCTCTCTCTCTGACAAATAAATAAAGAAAATCTTAAAAAAAAAACAAAAAAACTTGCCCCCAATAATTAGAGCTATCCACTTTCTTAGTACAAACACAAGTATTTTGAAAAATGTCTAGGTTTCTACATAGGAGAAAAGGGGAAGTAGAAAAGGAGAATGAGCAGGCAAGTTCTCACACAAATTTATTTTTGGAAAAATTATATATGAATGTTGATGACTTAGAAATTTTACCTACGTATTCCTGCATAACCTTTGAAGAGCCATCATGTCCACTAATTGGGAGATCACTGCCTTGCAAGTTCCCGGGTTTCAGACACTAGTATACAGATAACATCCTTATGTAGATGCTGCTTCTGATCTGTAGCACTGAGTACACCTGGCACCTTCCTCTTTCACTTTCTCAAACATGTTTACTTACTTCATTCAAAGCAATTTAAAAGCTTTATACAAGGGGCACCTGGGTGGCTCATTCAGTTAAGCGTCTACCTTCAGCTCGGGTCATAATCCCAGAGTCCTAAGATCCAGTCCCACATCAGGCTCCTTGCTCAGAAGTGAGCCTGCTTCTCCCTCCTCCTGCTTGTGCATGCGCTCTCTCTCTCTCAAATAAATATTTTTAAAAAGCTTTATTCAGGGGCGCCTGGGTGGCTCAGTTGGTTAAGCGACTGCCTTCGGCTCAGGTCATGATCCCGGAGACCTGGGATCGAGCCCCACATCAGCATCCCTGCTCAGCGGGAAGCCTGCTTCTCCCTCTCTCACTCCCCCTGCTTGTGTTCCCTCTCTAGCTGTGTTTCTCTCTGTCAAATAAATAAATAAAATCTTAAAAAAAAATAAATAAAAAGCTTTATTCAAACGACACAAAAGAGTAAGTAACAAATTTCCAGTTACTCTCCTATCCAGTTCTCTTAGAACGGAGCCACTGTATAGATCATTTCTGTTTCCCAAAAAATTCTATTATTCCTTTTCTTCTAACATAAATGATAGCATGTTATATATACTGTTCTCTACCTTGTTTATAGTCTTAGTTTAAGTATCTCGGATACTTATCTTGCAATCTTTCCATACCAGCTCTGAGAAAATAAAGGGAACTGCACCGAAAATGGACTTGGGAAACCCTGAAGGGGGAGCTGGCACACACTCATCATCCACTGTAGACCCCCACCCCCCCGACAGAGATCAGTACTTTGTTCTTAAGAGTAAGAGGATTATTTTACTATCCCAGCTAAGAGGAAGGAAAATTTTCTTCTTGCCTCGAAATAGCAACAGCTGATGAGAAACTGCCCTAGTTGTCCAATGAGAAGCTTGAACTCTCACTCTCCCCTGGTGGACTTTTGTTTCAAATACTCCCTCCCAATTTCCTCTTTTCCTCGATAAAAGCAAGTCCTTTGGTCTCTGTACTTGCCCAGGGTTTGCCATAGTTTGCTTGTCCTGGATTGCAATTCCTCTGCTATTCCTCAATAAACTCATTTTGTTGGTAGAATAACTGGCCATTTTTATCTTGATGGTTGACAGCTCATATCATCTATATCCTGGTATTCTGCTGCCACTTCACCGGCAGCTGAGTCAACAAAGCAAAGATTAAGAACAGGGACTGGCTGGTTCAACACTTAAATCTTTCTACTTACTGGCTGTCTAACACTGACAAGTAACTCAACTTCTTCAGGCCCCAGTTTCTTCACATGGAAAATGGGGAGAATAGCACCTACCTTAATGCAACAGTGAAGCTTAACTAAGCTAATACTTGTGAAAAGCTTAATACAGTGCCTGGCACATGGGCAACACTCATTAAACATTAGCTAATACTATAATTGAAATCTGGATACCCACCATGATACCTTTAGTTGCTTAATACAGTCTATCAATTAGGGACACCTGGGTGGCCTGGGTCGTTAAGCATCTGCCTTCTAGTTTATTAGTTGCTTAATAAATTCTATCAATTAGGGGCACCTGGTCGTTAAGTGTCTGCCTTCGGCTCAGGTCATGACCTCGGAGTCCCGGGTTCGAGCCCCATCAGGTTCCCTGCTTGGCGGGAAGCCTGCTTCTCCCTCTCTCACGACCCCTGCTTGTGTTCCCTCTCTCGCTGTGTCTCTCTCTGTCAAATAAATAAATAAAATCTTTAAAATAAAATAAAATAAATTCTATTAAAAATACTCTTTTGGATACCATAGGTCAACATACCTTTGTTGTAATAATAGCAATCTGTTTTCTTTTTCTTTTAAAGCTTTCTTTAGTTCTGCTGTTCTTGAAGGCCTATGTAGGTATTTTCTTTTTCCTGTGCATTCATAAGTCCAATGTCCAAATTCCAAGCATTTCTGACATCTTACATGTTGTTTATTTGCTTCACTACAGAGCAAAAAGACAGAAAAAGAATATAGGCCTCAAATTTTTGACTTGACATTTTCTACCCTGAAAACCATAAACAATATGAATATTTTTAGGTCAAAAATAAACATAATTTTACATTTTAAATTGTTTACTATGTTAGGTTTAGTCACAGAGCAATATAGTACGTAGTCAAGAGCATGGACCTTGAGAGTTAGACTGAACTGAGTTCAAATCTTCGTTCCCCAATTCCATTCCAGTAACAGCACACTAGGTCAATAAGACCAAATCCCGAGCTCAGAAATAGAAAAAACATTTTTAACAATCTGCTTCAGGCATCAGAGAACTAACAATGGGAAGAACAACCACGCCAAGATATGGAAGAAAATGGAAATGCAGAGTAGTCAGCTCTGTATTTAAGTCAATTCTTGTACTGGGAGTGTTTGTCCAACTCAACACAGTAAACCCCACTTACAACAAGTTAGGGAGACAACCTATGCATCCAGAGTTAGGTCTCTGAAGACTTATACTCTAAGAATAAACCAAGTGTATATGGAGTACAGCTCAGCATTTAGTCATCTAGGAGAATAAGAAAAATCTTAATCGCTCAGTCCCTGGTACTGGATTCAGATGTGACAAGTAAAAGACAAACAGATGAAAGAACTGGAAAGGAAAAAACAAAATGGTCATTACTCAAGGATGACTTATTATGTACCTGCAAAACCAAAATAATCTACAGACAAAAATACTTTGAAATAATCAGAATTCATAAGTTCAGCAAGATTTTAGATTGGGGAGGGCAAACTCGGTGAAGAGTCAGATAGCAAAAGTTTCAGGCTTTGCTGATCAGGACGCAAAACTGAGGATATTATGTGGGTATTTACAGGACAAAAGAGAAAACAATTCCACAGATACCTTATTAATAAAAATATTTCAAGGCACCTGGGTGGCTCAGTTGGTTGAGCCACTGCCTTCTGCTCAGGTCAGGATCCTGGAGTCCCCAGATCGAGTCCCGCATCGGGCTCCCAGTTCCACAGGGAATCTGTTTCTCCCTCTGACCTTCGTCCCTCTCATGTTCACTCTCTCTCTCTCAAATAAATAAATAAAATATTACAAAAAATAATTTCACAGAAAAGAGATTTAAAGGATGAAATTCTTTTGTAGAACATTCCACCCATTTAAGGTTCAAAGTTAATGTTTCCTATCATCAAACTGATCATATATACACACACATATTTAACATCCTTAACCCGCAAGCCCACAAGAACAAGCAGCAAGTAAAATTCAGTAAACGACTGTTTGCTGAGCTCTGTATTAGATATAAACACATAAAAATCAATAGACTTTCTATGTAGTGAAAACATTTAAAATGAAATTTTAAAAGATGATATTTATGAGTTCCTGAAAAATATCAAATACCTAGAAAAACATCATAAAATATGTACAAAGGGGCGCCTGGGTGGCTCAGTTGGTTCGGCGACTGCCTTCGGCTCAGGTCATGATCCCAGAGATCCGGGATCGAGTCCCACATCGGGCTCCCTGCTCAGCAGGAAGCCTGCTTCTCCCTCTCTTGCTCCCCCTGCTTGTGTTCCCTCTCTGGCTGTGTTTCTCTCTGTCAAATAAATAAAATCTTTAAAAAAAATGTGTATAAGACTTCTATGCACAATATAAACATTACTAAGACAAATTAAACATCTAAGTATGTAGCCACATAGAAAAATACACCATGTTCATGGACTGGAAAACTCAATAATGTAAAAATGTCCATTCTCCACAAACTGATCTACAGATTCAAAGCAATGCCAATCAAAATCTAAACAAGTTTTTGTTTGTTTGTTTGTTCTGTTAACAAACTTATTCTAAAATGTATATGGAAAATCAAAAGGCCAATAGTCAAAATACCCTTATAAAGGAACAAGTGGGGAAGCCTTGGATTAAAAGACACTGACTTATGGCAAAGCTCTAACAACTAAGAATGTGAAATTGGAGCAAAGATACACAAACCAACATGAACAGGCTAGAATGTCCAGAAATAGATTAATGTATATATGAACACATGATTTCTGACAACTATGGCACCAGAAGAGCAGTGGGGGAAAGAGCATATTATTAATGGTGCAGGGACAACTGCTTTGCATATGGAAAAAGTTAGAACGAAACTCTACTCTTGGGGCTCTGTTGAGTGTCTGGCTCTTGGTTTCTGCTCAGGTCACGATCTCAGGATCCTGTGATTGAGTCCTGCATTGGGCTACACACCCAGTGGAGAGTGGGCTTGAGGATTTGCTCTCTCCCTTTGCCCCTCCCCTTGCTTGTATTGTCTCTCTCTCAAGTAAATAAATAAATCTTTATTAAAAAAAGAAAACCTCTACTCTCCACCATGTGCAAACATTGATTACAGACTGCTCAAGTAACGAATGTTTTAGATGGTGGTATAAAAAAAAGTGATAGGGGGTGTCTTGCTGACTCTCAGCTGGAAAGAGCATGATCTCGAGGTTGCAAGTTTCAGCCCCATGTTGGGTGTAGACATCACTTAAAATTAAATAAACTTACAAATATAAAGTGACAGTGGCCCCTGACTGGTTCAGTCAGTGGAGCATGTGACTCTTAATCTCAGAGCTGTGGGTTTGGGCCTGACACTGGGTGTACAGATTGCTTAAAAATAAAATCTCAAAAAAAAAAAAAAGTGACATTTGACTAAAGAATTCTTAAAAAACAAAACCAAAATACTAATAATCATAAAGAAAAGACTGACAAGGTAGTCAGTCTTTAGTCACTACGCTAAAGTTAAGAATTTCTTTTCATTGAGGAACATGGGTAGTTCAGTTGGTCAAGTATCTGGCTCTTGATTTCAGCTCAGGTCACAGTCTCAGGGTTTTTGAGATCAAGCCCCATGTCAGGCTCTGCACTTGACATGGAGCCTGCTTAGGATTCTCTCTGTCTTCCTCCCTCTTTTAAAAAAGAAAGGAAGAAAGAATTTCTGTTCATCAAAACACACTATGAAGAGAGTAAGAAGGGAAGCCAAGAGGTTGGAGAAGGTTTTACGAATCATTAAGAACATGATGGATCATAAAAAAATAAGATGAAATGGAAAATGGAAAGACTGGACAAAAACGGGTCTGGGAAACACAAGTTAACACTAAACATATAAAAAGTTATTCTTTACTAATCAAAGAAAAGCATATTAAAACCCCCAAAGAGGGGCATCTGGGTGGCTCAGTCAGCTAAGCATCCAACGCTTGGTTTTGGCTCAGATCATGATTTCAGAGTTATGAAATCAAGCACTGAGTCAGTCTCTGAGCTCATTGTGGATTTTGCTTATGAATTTCTCTCCCTCTCTCTCTGCCCCTCCCACTCCTACATGCATGCTCTCTTTAAATAAATAAATAAATCTCTAAAGAACAAAACAAAAAACCCAGAAGATACTACCTATCACATACCAGAAAGACTAAAATTAAAAACTGGCAACAGCAAAAGTTAGCAAGAATACACAGCAAAAGGAACACAAATCTGTGGTGGGGATGAACACAAACTTGTACAACCATTTCGAAAAAAAATTTACTATAGTTGAAGAGATACACACTCTATGATTCAGCAATTCCACCTGTAGGTATTTATATAATAGAAAGCAATGCAGTGCCGTCTAGGTGGCTTAGTTAAGTGACTCTTGATTTCAGCTCAGGTCATGATCTCAGGGGTGTGAGATGAAGCCTCCAGGCGAGCTCTGAGCTGGGTATGGATCCTGCTTAGGATTCACTCTCTTCCTCTCCCTCTACCCCTCACCAACCACTCCTCCCCATCGTGTGTGCATTCTCAAAAAAAAAAAAAAAATTAAAAAACAGAATCAACGCACAGCTATACCAGATAACGTAAGAATACTGTTCTTTATGTAGCTCTTTAAAATTTCTGAAATAATCATAACCTTATAGCAAATGCACAAATACAGTTCAAAGCACTACTTTTCCTGAACCATTTGTAAGTTGTCAAACTGATGACAAAATTTCACTGCATATTTTCCATAAACTGGGATATTTTCCTACATAACAATGTAACCACCAAAATTAAGAAATTAATATAAATACATTCCCACTATTTAATCTTCAGATCCCATTTATTTCATCAAATGTCCCAATAATGTTCTTTATAGCAAAATCTAGTTCAGCGTTCTGTTGCATTTGTCATGTTTCTTTAGTTTCCTTCTGTCTAATGAGTTCCTTAGTCGTGTCTTGTTTTTTATGACCTTGGCAATTTTGAAGGTTATAGGACAGTTATTTTTTAGAAGGTGCTTCAATTTGCATTGTTTTTAAGCTCACTTGGGGGCTCTCAGTAGGAAGCTTCAGTTCCCTTTCTCTTGACCTCTCCATAGGGTTGCTCACAACATGGCTTTCCCCAGAGGGAGTGACCAAGACAACTTAAGAAATCAGTCCTTTATAACCTAATTTTGAAAATGACATACCATCGCTTTTGCTGTATTCTATTGGTCACACAGACCAACCCTAGTATAATGTGGGAGGAAGACTACACAAGAGCATGAATACCAGGAGGCAAGGATAATTGGGGGTCATCTTGGAGGTCCACTATCACATCTGATATCTCTACATGATTAGATTCAGGCTATGCATCTTTGGCAGGAATATAACAGAAATGGGCTCCCCTTCTCTCTGTATTCCTACCAGGTGACACAAGACTGCAATTCATCTTATTACTGTTGCTATGCACTTTGACCCCTTGATTAGGGAAGGTCTACCAGAGTTTGCACTGTAAAGTCGCTTTTTGTCCTTTTGTAATTGTGGTGGTTTTAAATTAATGTTCACATTAATTCTTTGATACTCTTCATTTTAAGAAGTGGAGCCCTAATTCCCTTCACCTTGATGTGGCTTAGACTTAATGTCTTGCTTCTAAAAGAATAAGGCAGAGTGATGGAGTGTGACTTCAAAAATTAAGTTATGGAGCTGCATGTCGAGCAAACACTTAAGCATCCTCTAGGGAGGCCCATGTGGTGAGCAACTGACGCCTCCTGCCAACAGTCCTGTGAATGAGTCATCCTGGAGAAGATCTTCTAGCCTTGGTGAAGCCTTCAGAACACTGAAGCCCCTGGCAACATCCTGACCAGGACAACAAGGGAGAACATGAGAACATTAGAACCCTGGGCTAAGTCATTCCTGAATTCCTGATACACAGAACCTGAGATAATGTTGATCGTTAGAAGCCACTAATTTTGGGGGTGATTTGTCAAACAACTCTAAGTGAAAATTATTATAACAATTAATAACTACTTTGTGGGTTGGTATTTGATATTATATAAATACCGTGCCCATTAAATTTTTAGTTCATTTATTCATGTATCAGTATGAACTCATATTTTTCAATTTTATTCCATGGATTTTATTCAATGAGTTATAATCCATTACAACTATTTATTTTGATACTCAGTTGGTCTAGATATGGTCATATGGTCAGTGGAAAGGAATTCTTTTAAGCTGGATTCTATGTTCTTTTGACATGGCTCCATTTTGGGGGCACTTCCTTGCTTTCTGGTACAACAAAAAATTTCAGACTCATCTACTTTCCTTGTCCCAGTCTCAAATCAGACTGATGAAGCCCTGATGATATTTACAGTCACATTCCTCTTTCCACTTAGGCTCTGACACTTCATACCACATTACACATTGCCTCCCCTATGTAGATGTTCTATTAGGGTGACAAGTTATGCTAAATTGCTCCTGTGTGGACATCTTCCTCACTTGGGATCTCACACCCTACACTAGACCTTCCCCTCAGTGGATGCCCTCCACAGCCTGCTGATACTGCAGATCACTTCAGATCACTTCACACACTTATGTAGATGCCGTTCTTACCCCACTTCAGCCCCAATACTCCAATGCCAAGTCAACCATCTGCTTGAACGCCTACCCTGCTCTACACTAAATGGCTTTAGGCGGAAGGGAAGAGGAAGAACTCTAAGAATATTCATAACAGCATGATCTGTAATATCCTCAAAACCAGAAATAACATTAAGGTAGAAAGGATAATCTACCAGAATAGAGAGAAATACTTCATAGTACTTAAAAATGAACAAACTTTACAGTTTAACTTACATGGATCTTACATCTAAGAAGTCAGATTATTCAAAAGGACCCAAATCGTCTGATTCTGTATAAAGTTCAAAGACAGGCAATATTAAACTCCAGTGCATGGTGGCTGGTAAAAGCACAAAGAGAAGCAAGGGAACAATTACCATAAATGTTGGGTCACTGGTTACCTTTGGAAAGGAGGGAGGAGGTCATGATTGGGAAGGGCCATAAGGGCTTCTGGTATATTGGCCATTTTATTACTTGATCTGGGTGGAAGTCCCATGGAATGTTCCCTTTATAATAATTTATTAAGTGGCATAGTTATGCTGTTTGAACTTTTTTGTATATGTGTTATATTACACAATAAAGATTTCAAAAAATCTCTTTCACTACATAGCTATAGGCTCTTTAGCAAACTGATTTTGCCACCTTTGTTTCTCTTCTAAAAGATGTAGTATATACCTACTTTACTAGGTTATTGTGAGAATTAGATGAGACCATAACCACGGCTTACATTTACTCTGTGCCAGGAATTAAGCTAAGTATTAGTTATGCATACTTACATCCAATCTCTATAACAACTCAGGGAGTTTGAAAGCACTATCCTCATTCTACAGATTGGGATGTGTATATATTATTGTCAATCTACATATTAGGCTAATCAATTGTCTGGAATAATGATACATGGCACTTTAACTTTTCTCATAACATTGTTGAATGATGAGATGCTGGGGTTTTTGTTTTTGTTTTTTTTTTTAGATTTTATTTATTTATTTGACAGAGAGAGAGATCACAAGTAGGCAGAGAGGCAGGCAGAGAGAGAGGAGGAAACAGGCTCCCTGCTGAGCAGAGAGCCCAATGTGGATTCAATCCCAGGACCCTGAGATCATGACCTGAGCTGAAGGCAGAGGCTTCATCCACTGAGCCACCCAGGCGCCCAAGATGCTGGGTTCTTATTTCTGACCTACAGCAGTCACCTTTTTTATCCCTGGTGTACATATAACTGGTATTCACAACACAAAACTGGTAAATGTTTGGAAAATGAATGACTGCTGATAAAGGCAAGTGTTTAAGAGAACATATATTGCATTGTGGGGCAGGTTCTATAATCCTGACAAAAATTTAGTTTTAGCATCTGTCCAAAATTTAAACTAATGGGTATTACAAGTAAAGAACTAAGGCTATGTCGGTAGATATAATATTAAAAGATAATAAAGAAGACTTAGCTTTTTGCTTAGTAATAGTTCTTAAATTTCAGCAAGCAAACTACTAGAGCCGTAATTATAATTTTGGATCTTATCTGAATATGTAATGTCATGGCAAACTTTTAAAGGCACCAATAATAAAACACTCCATGGCCTTAATATTAGCTTTTGAGGCAAGAACCACCAACACACTTAACACATACACAAATGTAAAATGCACTGCAGAAATAATAAATTCAGAACACTAAAGACGTTTTTTATACTTATAATTATAAAATCATGACTCTCATACAAATACATATAAAATAAACACATGTCAAAGGTTTCATCTAATCATTAATTAACGGAACCAATAAGATGGTGTAATGCGTTCAAAAGAGAATTCAAAGAACACACATATATATACAATCAGGAATGCTGAAATGAATTTACAAATAGTTAAAAACTAGTTTATAGCCACATTGCAAAAATCAACTGTACTGTGGTTTTTTTTTTTTTTTAAAGATTTTATTTATTTATTTGACAGAGAGAGAGATCACAAATAGGCAAGTCAGGCAGAGAATGAGGGGGAAGCAGCCTCCCCACTGAGCAGAGAGCCCGATGTGGGACTCAATCCCAGGACCCTGAGATCATGGCCTGAGCTGAAGGCAGAGGCTTAACCCTCTGAGCCACCCAGGCACCTTGTACTGTGTTTTCATGGGTAAGAATCTTTTCTACCAGTTTCCTCTACCTTACAGTTATAAAATAGCTCAAAGACAATGATGCATAGGCCCTCATAGAATCACATAGCCAGGAGGAGTGGGTTAGACAAGATACCTAGTAATCAATCGTTGTTTTGAAATCCATTGCAAAGCCTTTCACATATTTCCTAAAAATGAAACTATGATTGGTAGTATGGGGAAGCCTCTCAGAATCAAAGAAATAAAGTCTTCTCTAACTCAGGTTGTTTTCCCAATATGAAGAAACTTATTTTTTAATCAATTTAATTTTTTAAAGATTTATTTATTTTAGAGAGTGCATGACAGCAAGTGGGGGGAGGGGCAAAGGGAGAGAATCTTCGAGCAGACACCTCACTTAGTGTGGAGTCCAATGCAGGGCTTGATCCTACCCCATCATCCCACATGATCATGAGATCATGACCTGAGCTGAAATCACAAATCAGAGGCCCAAATGGCTGGGCCACGCAGGCATCCCAATATTAATAAACTTACAACATAAGATAAATAAACTAATTAAAATAAATAAATTTAAATAAATGAACTAATTTAAAATATTATCCACCAGCACTGTGGAGTTTTGTTGCTATAATTAGAATATTCATAAATATCTAAATCTCCTATATGATTAACATGTTCTAACCATTAATTAATCACCCCTAAAAATAGTGATCTTCCACAGAGTGCTGAATGAAACAGACTTATAATTTCAAAATAAACAAAATTAGCATTTCTTCCTAACTATGTGGATACCCTATTCACAATATTACATTTCTTTTTTTTTTTAATTTTTAAAATTTATTTACTTCAGAGAGAGAGAGAGAGAGAGAAAGTGAGAGAGATCACAAGTAGGCAGAGAGGCAGGCAGAGAGAGAGGAGGAAGCAGGCTCCCCACCAAGCAGAAAGCCCGATGCAGGCCTTGATCCCAGGACCCCAAGATCGTGATGTGAGCCAAAGGCAGAGGTTTTAACCCACTGAGCCACCCAGGTGCCCACAATATTACATTTCTATATCCTAAGCTAAGGCCTATAAAAGTGTTCGAATGGTACAGGCTTTTTAAGTGAAATCATCTTTGATACCTACAATAGTAGGACATGCCTGCCACAGTGACGGCCTATTGTTGGTGAAGGTTAACTGCTGGTAAGAATATAATTTGCACCAAGTTTCTGAAGGGCCACATGGTAACTACAAGAAAAATCTCAAAAATGTACATACCAAAACAAAAACCAAAAAAAACAAGACAGTATAAATGATGATTATCTATGTGGAAAATCCTTAGGAACGTAAAACAGAGCTCCTAGAACTAATTAACGAGTTTAGTAAAGTCACAGGATACAAGATCAATATACAAAAGTTAACTGTATTTCTTTCTACATACTAGCAATGAACTGAAATTTAAAAAAAATACCACTATAATACTTAGATATAAATCTGAATAAAGATGTTCAACACCTCTCCACTGAATTATAAAACATTGGTGAGGTAAGTTAAAAAACCTTAAAAAAATGGGGCACCAGGGTGGCTCAGAGGGTTAAAGCCTCTGCCTTTGGCTCAGGTCATAATCTCAGGGTCCTGGGATCGAGGCCCGCATCAGCTCTCTGCTCAGCAGGGAGCCTGCTTCTTCCTCTCTCTCTGCCTGCCTCTCTGCCTACTTGTGATCTCTCTCTGTCAAATAAATAAATAAAATCTTTGAAAAAAAAAAAGCCTTAAAAAATGAATACATTTTACACACACATTCATGGGTTGGAAAACTTAAGAGCTGATCAAAAGCTGATCTATAGATTCAAAGCAATCCCAACTAAAATCTCAAGTTTCTTTTGTAGAAATTGATAACCTGATTCTAAAATGCACACCAGGGGCGCCTGGGTGGCTCAGTTGGTTAAGCGACTGCCTTCGGCTCAGATCATGATCCCGGAGACCCAGGATCAAGTCCCACATCGGGCTCCTTGCTCGGCAGGAAGCCCACTTCTCCCTCTCTCACTCCCCCTGCTTGTGTTTCCTCTCTGGCTGTGTTTCTCTTGTCAAATAAATAAAAATTTTAAAAAAATGCACACCAAAATAGAAGTAATTTAAAATAGTTGCAAAAACTGTGAAAAAGAACAAAATTGGAAGACTAATATCACCTGATTTCAAGACTTACTATAAAGTTAGTTATCATGACAGTATGCTATTTATATAAACAGAATCAACGAAACAGAATATGTAATGTCATAGCAAAGCTATGAACAGAATAAAAATCCACACACACATGGGAGGCTGTTTTGTGACAAAGGTGCAAAAGAAATTCAGTAGAGAAAAATGTCTTTTTAACTATTGGTACCGGAACAATTAGCTTGCAATGTGCAAAAAGACAACTTCGAAAAAGTTTGCCAGTTTCCAATAAGATTTCTGAAAAACTTACTATATGGTCAAGCAATCTACTCTTAGGTTATTTACCTAAGAAAAAGGGAAAACTGAGGGTGCTGGCATGGCTCAGTCAGTCAGGCTTCAAGCCTTCAGCTCCAGTCATGATCCCAGGCATCAAGACCCCAATTGGGCTCCTTGCTCAGTGGGGTTCTGCTTCTCCCTCTCCCTCTGTCCCACCCCTGCTCATGCCGTTTCGTTCTTTCTCTCAAAAATAAATAAACTAATTAAAAAACAAAAAGAAAAAGGAAAACTTAAGTTTACACAAAATATTTTAAAAGACTGTATCGGCAGGGCCCCTGGGTGGCTCAGCCAGTTAAATGCCCGACTCTTGATTTCGGCTCAGGTCATCATCTCAGGATTGTGAGATTGAGCCCGCAAAGGACTTGAGGTGGGCGTGGAGTCTGTTTAAGATTCTCTCTCCCTTAAGAGACTCTTAATCTCAGGAAACAAACTGGGAATTGCTGGGGGATTAGGGAGGAAGGATAGGGTGGCTGGGTTATGGAAAAAATAAAAATTAAAAAAAAAAAAAGGATTCTTTCTCCCTCTGCCCTCCCCTCATGCTGTGGCATGACCTCTTTCTCTCAAAAGAAACAAACAAAAAACTTCGAAACTATACATGAACGTTTATAGCATTTTTATTAAAATAACACCAAACTGGAAACAATCAAATGTCCTTCAAATGGCAAATGGATAAACAAACTGGTATAGCCATACAATGGGATACTATCAGCAATAATTAAAAAAATAAGATTGCACCATTAATACATGCAAGAACTTCAGTGGATCTCAAAGGAATTAACCAAGTGAAAGATGCTGGACTCAAAAGGTTACAAATTCATTCTATTCATACAGCATTCTGGAAAAAGTAAAATTACAGAGACAGGAAAAAAATCAGTGGTTTTCAGAGGGTGGGGTAAAGGGTTTACTTACAAAGGCTCATGAAGAAATTTTTCATGATGAAATTGCTCTAGATCTTGATTCTGGTGTGGTTACCTGACTATAGGTATCTGTCAGAATTCACAGAACTATATATTAAAAAAAATAAATTTGGGGGCCCTTAGCTGGCTCAGTTGGTAGAGTATGCAACTCTTGATCTTGGGATTGTAAATTCAAGGCCACGTTGGAGGGAAAGATTACTTAAAAGTAAAAAAGATAAAGTGAGTGTCTCAGTTAGTTAAGCGTCTGATTCTTGATATAGCTCAGGTCATGAACTCCTGGTGTGAGTTAGAGCCCTATATCAGGCTCTGTTGACGGGCATGGAACCTACTTAAGATACTTTCCCTGGGGCGCCTGGGTGACTAAGTTGGTTGAGCATCTACCTTCAGCTCAGCTCATGATCTCCAGGTCCTAGGACTGAGCCCCACATTGGGCTCCCCCCTCATGGGGGAGTCTGCTTTTTCCTCTTCCTCTGGCCCTCCCCTGCTTGTATGCTCTTGAGCGCAGTCCCTTTCCCACTCAGATAAATAAATAAAATCTTAAAAAAAGAGAAGATTCTCCCTTTGTAACACCCCCGTCCCTGCTCGTGCACACGTGATCTGTTTCTCTCTCAAAAATAAATAAATACATGGGGCGCCTGGGTGGCTCAGTTGGTTAAGCGACTGCCTTCGGCTCAGGTCATGATCCAGGAGACCTGGGATCGAGCCCCGCATCGGGCTCCCTGCTCAGCAGGAAGCCTGCTTCTCCCTCTCTCATTCCCCCTGCTTGTGTTCCCTCTCTTGCTGTGTTTCTCTCTGTCAAATAAATAAATAAAATCTTTTAAAAAAATTAAAAAATAAATACATACAAATTTTGCTGAATGTAAATTAAGTCACTAAACCTGATTTTAATAAAGTCTATAATTAACATAGAATGGATATCTGCAAAAATTTAGTTGTATATTTAATATAGGAAGTACAATATGGTTTATAAATCTGATGGAAGCTACACTTGCAGTGAGCAGTTGTTGTACAACTGAAACTAAAGTAACATTGTGTGTCAACTGTACTCAAAATAATAAAGGTAAACCTAACTATCCAACATCAAAGGAAATGTTATTTCCACTAACATTATTTTCCAATAATCAAAAGTTATTGTGTTATTGTTTATCCATAAAGAACATTATGAGGCCATTTAAAATATTAAAAATGGCCCATACGGTTATACATTAAAATGTAAAAATGATTACCTTTGGGATAGTGTTATAATATATTTTTCATTATCTGTATTCTATAACTTTCCTACAGTGAACATGGATTGCATGTGAAATCATAAACTGTGAAGATAATTTTCTAAGGAACACATAACTAAGGAATATAGGAGAGTGCTAAAGGCCTATAAGAGAAATATGTAAACCTAATATAAATAAATACCTTCCCAAAATAAGCTGAGGCTTGTGAATAGTATCAAGAATAACAAAAATTGTTTTGTGTTTTAGTTATATTTAAAGCACAAAGAACCAAAAGCGGTACAGGCTCATTATTTGGGGTGCTAGGTGAATATATCACCAATGTCATGTTAGAGGCTGACAGTACAAGCAGGATTATTTTTATTTTGCTTCAGTCTTCAGTCAAACACAATGATATACAGAATGAAAAGAACTGAACCCCAAGATAGTGAGGGGTGAGTAACAGAGCGCTTTTATCCACTCTGAATGTGTTTAAGTCACAATGGCCCAAGTGACTGCTCCCCAACATACCAGAGATTTTCCAGGTGAATTGACTATACTACTGCTGGTAATCTGAGAAGCCCTGGCAAACAGGAGTGGTGCTGAAAGACCAGAAGTAGGCAAATGCAGTTTTGATTTTCAAAGTCGGGGGAAAGATAGATTCTACAAACTACAAAAGTGACCTTGACATTCATTCTAGGCAAAATTCTGGCTGGATTTATTAAATTCAGAAAGAAAAGCCCTGATCACTAAGTATAAATCACTACAGACTAATACCCTTATTGGCTTTTGGGAATTTGTATTTCAGTAAGGCATCTTGCAAAGTCTTACAATATCCTTGTGAACAAAACAGAACAATTAGGTAGATCACTTGACCATCATGGACAAAAGATTACCTTTTTTTTTTTATTAAAGTTTTTATTTATTTATTTGACAGACAGAGAGAGACAGACAGACAGAGACATTGCACAAGCAGGGGGAGCTGCAGGCAGAGGGAAAGGGAGAAGCAGACTCCCCACAGAGCATGGAGCCCAATTCAGGACTTGATCCTAGGACCCTGGGATCATGAACTGAGCAGAAGGCAGTTACTTAACCAACTGAGCCACCCAGGTGCCCCACAAAAGACTACTGTTTAATGGGTTGAAGTAAATGTATAGTGAGGTATCCAATGATGTCCTGAGGGCGTGGTCCTCGGTTTGGACTTGTTCAGCATTTATAAAAGACTTGGAGGACAAAGATGTGCCTATTTATCCAACCTGGATAGGGCTAATACAAAGGATGACCAAATCAGGATCCAAAAAGGTCTGGATAGGCTAGAACTCAGTGTCAAATCTAACACGATAAAATTAATTTATTTAAAAAATATTTTTTTTAAGATTTTATTTATTTGACAGAAACACAGCTAGAGAGGGAACACAAGCAAGGGGAGTGAGAGAGGGAGAAGCAGGCTTCTTGCCAAGCTGGAAGCCAGATGTGGGGCTCCATCCCAGGATTCCATGATCATGACCTAAGCCAAAGGCAGACACTTAACAACTGAGCCACCCAGGTGCCCCTAACAAGACAAAATTTAACAAGGGTATAAAAGTAAGTCTGACTCTTAAGTCCAGAAAACCAATACAAGTACCAAGACGGGGAAGCTTGACTTGACAATAATTCAAGTGGATAATACTTAGGGTTTTTAACTGACTGAAATCACAGTTTAGGTCCAAAGCTAGGAAGTTAGAAGGGAGCAGGGCTTAGCTTCATAAATATTATTTTCCTTTCAGTTCAACATAAACTTTTGATAGATTTGAAAAATATAACAGGTACTTCAGGAAGTAAGTATGTCCTTCCTGGAGGTCCTCAAGCCAAAGTCAGATAATTCTGCTGGATGGTGAAGACACAGTACTGGAATCCAGTGGAAAGTTTAGCAGTAGCAATGACCCCACACAGTGCCAAGATTCTACAATCTACTCACATATACGTAGATGTAATTACAATTAACAAACAGAAAATAAGTTCATTTCAACAGATATAAAGTTAACTCCCTGAAAGATCAGCTGAATAGGAAGTTCAAATTTAGGTGCTCTTTCTTTTTTCTCTTTTATTTCCTCCCTTGCCCTATTAGTCCGAAGACTCTTAAAAAGAATGACAACAGTACTTTTTCACTTCTCATAATTAACTTTTTTTTGGTAAAGATTTTACTTATTTATTTGACAGAGAAAACCACAGCTAGAGAGGGAACACAAGCAGGGGGAGTGAGAGAGGGAGAAAGGAAGCCTGATGTGGGGGTTCCATCCCAGAACTCTGAGATCATGACCTGAGCCAAAGGCAGGTGCCCCTTCTCATAACTAACCTAAAAATAGTTTGAAACTTATGATGGAAGTAACGTATGCTTCTTATTGATAAAACTAAAAGTTTGTGATGAACATAAAATGAAAAGTAATGGTTCCTCTTCTGCTTCTCCCGCCCCCAAATATTCCTCAAACTCTACCAGACTCCCCTAACCTCTAAAAGTCTCCTTCTCCAGCTCCCTGAGAATTTACTCAGAATACCAAGACTACTTTTATTATATGCCATTTGTTTTCTTGCCAACAAGGACAGAAGCTCCTAAAGGCAAGATTTCTTTTACTTCTGTGTAGCTCATGTACCAAATACAGGTGTTCCATAGAAAAACATTTGTTGAACTTTCTGATACTTTTGAAATGAGAAATAGCAATATTCTTCAAATGCTAAAAGTCTTTCTCTTCATATTTAAGTGTACCTTGCTTGTTTTTGCCATCGCAGCATTTATTATCTATATAACCTAACCTACCTATCTAGCTCATCATCGGTTTATAGAAATCCATCCAATTGTGCTGGTAAAAGAATGCAACCTACTAATCAGAGCATCACAATCTCATAGAGATGATTCAATCTACACAAATGAGATGCCATCAAGTTGAAAGTGAGAGGATATAAAGGACTAAAATATAGTGCAGCCATCTTGGGACCAATGGAATAAACCTAACCTATCCAAATGTGAAACTAACACCCAAAAGAGTAAACCTGAGAGTTATTAGAGAATCTGGTGACATAATTTGGCACACCTATTATGTATTACATTCACTCCATTCTTGACTTTAGAATTGTCTGACTTTGAAGACTTCTCCTCCACCAGGTATACTACCCTGACTCCCTGGATCTTTATCCTGATGCTCAAGGAACTCTTTTCTTCAGGTGTGAGAAGCAGAATCTGATGGAGAGAAGGAAAGACAAGAAAAAAAAAGAATAAAAACCAGAAACATAAAAAGAAACATTCCCATATATATGCAAGCCAACTATGAGTGATACATTATGGACTTGCAAATGCTAACAGCATGAAATGCTAAGAGAATGAAAAAATGAAAATGAAAAAGGCTTTACAGGAAAGGGGCATGTGCGACATATCTGCATTTTGTGTCCATGCCAAACTTCTTGTGCCACTCTCTCTTGGTCACTAGCCACAATGGCCAGCTTTCAGTTCTTAAAAACCAAAGATCTTCAGGAGCCTAGGTAGCTCAGTCAGTTGTGCAGAGGATTCTTGATTTTGCTTCAGGTCATGATCTAAGGGTGGGGGATCAAGTCCCACCTTTAGCTCCAAACTGGTTGTGTAGCCTGTTTAAGATTCTCCCTCCCTTCTCCCCACCTCTCTTTAAAAGAAAAAAAAATTTTTTTAACGTTCTTTCCTATCTGAAAGCAATTATGTCACTGTCTGATGCTCTTTTCCCAAATCCTCTCATGACTGGCTCTTTTCTCACACTTTCAACATCTGTTCAAATACCACTACTTCAGAGATGCCTTTTCAGTGCAACCAATCTAACCTGGGCCTTTCTTTTCATCACCTCTTATTTCCTTCAAAGCTCTTCACACCAACTCTGTTCACTCAAAATGTTTAGTATCGACTCTACCAACGGAATACAAGTTTCCTGAAAGCAGGGATCCCTGTCTTGAATACCTCTTTTTCTTTATACGCAAATTCTGGCAGAGAACGACAGATAATGCATAAATTATTATTTATCGAAGAGAATGAGTGGTAGAAAGTGAGAAAACCTGGGAGGAAAATCGGCATTGTAGTCAGGCTGTTCCTAGGGAAGACGATAGAAAGCGGGCAGGAAAAGCCAGCTGGGCTGGAGACTGCATAAGGAGCTGAAGGTTTATGTAGGTGAGAGTGGAAGGTGTCGGATTAGGGCTTCAGGCGTCCCCTGGTCACCCGTAGGGTCGGCGGCTGGGTGAGCAAAGGGGTATAGGCCACTTAGTGTCCAACTTCTGAGAGTCCGCTGTGCGGAAAGCAAACGCTAGGCTCTCTTCAGACAACCCCCCACACCCACCCCACAACCTAGGTTCCGCCCCGTGGACTTTACGCAGTCGTCTTCCACGCAATCACTAGCCCGTCGACACCAAACTTACCACCCGGGCCGAGCCCCTCTGGAGCAGCAACAAGTGAGAAAAGACCACCCTCCGCCCGTCCACACAGAAGATCCGAGACGAGCCCCGCATTTCGGCCCGGGCTCACCCGCCGGCTGACGCGTTTCTCCCCGCCCCCAGCCCGCCCCGCGGCCCTACTAGGGCCCTCACTTACGCTTGTCTCCGAGCTATGAGCCTATGCATGGGAGTCGCCATCTTAGCGCAGCCGAAGACTGCCGCGTTGGGTTTTGGGAAACTCCTCGGAAGGGGCGGGGACTTCGAACCCCGCGTCCGCCTGCGTGGGCGGAGCCAGTCTGGCCTGGAGGGCTTCTGGAGCAACTTTTAGGGTAAGCAGTGGGTGGGTAGATGATATGTTGTTTCCTACGTAAGTCTGTAGTTTAAGAAAGAGAAACGAGGCTGGTTTTCTCACATGAAGAAGCTTTTGAAGGATCAGAACAGGTATACTACGTGAAGAGGTGGGGAGAAACATTCTGAAATGAGGGAAATATATGTACATATATATAACTGTGAATAAAACTGTGCAGCATACGGGAAGTGGTCTGGAAAGCAAAATAAAAATGAATGACTTGAGCAAGATCGGGACCATAAATTGAAAGACTGACTTCAGTAAACCATAGAGTGAAAATATACGTTAATTATTTCTATATTTATGTATTTCAAAGGGATGGTATAAGGACCAAATGACACTATGTAACTAAAGCTAGTTGGTCTACTGGAAAAAGATTATACAAACATTAATTATTTTAAGATAAATTAGCATTTAGTGGCAGATCATGGAAATTTTATTCCCTTAAATCCACATTTTTTGAACCATATATAACTTTTTGAAATGTATCTGTATGTATGTTTCTGGACTTCCACTCATTTTTTTTTAAAAGATTTTATTTGTTTATTTGACAGAGAGAAAGATCACAAGTAGGCAGAGAGGCAGGAGGAAGCAGGCTCCCCGCTGAGCAGAGAGCCCGCTCCTTAGATCCCAGGACCCTGAGCTCATGACCTGAGCCCAAGGCAGAGGCTTTCACCCACTGAGCCACCCAGGTGTCCTCCACTCATTTTTTTTAGGTATTATTTATGGAGCACCTAAAATGTTTTAAAAAGTGAGGCTAGGTCATTGAACAAATAAAGCCCTTGCACACATGGAACTTTCTACAAACAATAAACAGAGGCGATGTCCAATGAGCATAAATAAAGAAAAAAATTCAAGGTAAGGAGATAAAAAGTGGTTTAGCACTGGGAGTTAGAGAAGGTGATATCCTTGACCTTTGAGCACATATTGTTCTTAACAAAATGGGATCTTATCTGTTCTATTCTTCAGCTTACTTCGTTCATTTCTCAATGTAGTTATGGTAATCCTTTCCCATGTGAGCAGATACAGATTTGATTTGTTCTTTTTCTGTGTGAATTGTATAGGTTACATGGATATTCCACAATTTATCCAACCAGTATCCAATTTTGAACAATTAGATCATTTTTTTAAAAGATTTTATTTATTTATTTGACAGAGAGAAACACAGCCAGAGAGGGAACACAAGCAAGGGGAGTGAGAAAGGGAGAAGCAGGCTTCCCGCCGAGCAGGCAGCCCGATGCGGGGCTCGATCCCCGGTCTCCGGGATCATGACCTGAGCCGAAGGCAGTCGGTTAACCAACTGAGCCACCCAGGCGCCCCATGAACAATTAGATCATTTACCACAAAGATGGGATGAATTTTTAAGCACTCATCTGTGTTTCTGGACATAGAAAGGGTATGTACACTTTTTATTTTGATTGGTATTACCTATTGTCCTTTGAATAGGTTTTACTCAAACATGTTCCCTCACCAGAACTGAGAATGGTCAAACTTTTAAACTCCTTCCTATCCACTAAGCCAAATGATATATTATTGATATGATCATTGGAGACTTTTTTCATGAATTGTCAAATTCTTTGCTTATTTTTCTACTGGATTTTTATTTTTTTAAATAATGATTTATAGAAACTTTTACTATTTTACATAAAGACACTTTGTTTTATATTTTACAAATATTTTTCCTTTCAACTTTGTGGTCATTTACCCTGTATAGCGGCATTAAATTGTTAAATAGGCCTTTTGTCTAACTTTTTAAAATATATATTTTTTAAAGACTTTATTTATTTATTTGACAGAGAAGATACAGCGAGAGAGGGAACAAAAGCAGGGGGAGTAGGAGAGGAAGAAGCAGACTCCCTGCTGAGCAAGGAGCCCAACATGGGGCTTGATCCCAGGACCCTGGGATCATGACCTGAACCAAAGGCAGACGCTTAATGACTGAGCCACCCAGGTGTCCTTAACTTTTTTTTTTTTTTAAGTAGACTGCACACTGGTCATGAACTCACGACTCTGAGATAGAGACCTGAGCTGAGATCAAGAGTTGGACGCTTAACCAACTGAGCCACCCAGCATGCCCCTCACTAGGCCTTTTAACAGTCTTTTTCTTTATGGGTTCCTGGATTTGATTCATGCTTAGAATGGCCTTTTATGTCCCAAGATTATTTTTTTAAATTTATTTATTTGACAGAGAGAAACACAGCTAGAGAGGGAACACAAACAAGGGGAGTGAGAAAGGGAGAAAACAGGCTTCCTGCCGAGCAGGGAGCCTGATACGGAGCTTTATCCCAGGACTCTGGAATCATGACCCAAGCAGAAGGCAGATGCTTAACAACTGAGCCACCCAGATGCCCCCATGCCAAGATTATTGAAATGTGTTTTGAGCAGCACCAGGCTGGCTCAGTTAGTAGAGGATATGAGTCTTGATGTCAGAATTGGGAGTTGGAGCCCCACGCTGGGTATAGAGAATATTTAAAAAAAATAATAAAAAATAAAATACTTTCTTGTATTTTATTGTAATTGAGTTATAATTGTGGTTACATTCTTATTCCATTTTTTTAGTTTTTGAAGCACCATTTGCTAAATAATCTATCAGTTCTTTACTGATTTGAAGTTCTGCTTTCTCATACACTAAATACGTACAAATTTAGTTTGAACATTTTGTTTTCTTCTGAAGATCTATTTTTGTGAGGATGTGTCATTATTTTAATTTCTGTGGTTTAATAGGATATTTTGATATCTGGTATGGTAATCCCTTCTAACTAATACTTCTTTTTCCTCAATTTTATTCATTGCTCCTAGGCATTTATTTCCCTAGATAAGCTGTAATCTCAAATTTTCAAGTTTCCCGCAAAACAAGATTCATCTTTCAGCTAATTTGCATTATAGCAAATATGAAAAGATGAGACAGAATGAGCTATAACAAATCAAAAGGAGAAAGCAGATGGCATGATTTGTGATGATTTGGTTGCATACCTGGAAAACCTACAAGAATTAATTAAAAGTCTCTAGAGAGTTCAACATCGGGGATCAGATACATATACACAAAATACAAAAATAACTTGCTTCTTCAGTGGTAAGAGCAAGCCAATGGAGCTGTTTCCCACTGAGGCCCAAGGGCTTGACAGACCATCAGCTTTGTTCAGAGAATTTAGGCCAAAATTCAGATGCTGAGTTTTGTAAACCTTAATGGGTTGGAGCTGAAGGAATTAAAAACTCTTGGGAAAGCTGCAAGTAATTGCTATCTGGCAAGAATGAACATTTTACTAGTCTTTAAGCAGGCTGTTCCCTTTGCTATGAAAACCTCCTAAGTGTCTTCCATTTAAATAAGATGTCTCAAAGAACTGGGGGAAGGATGGATTTAAAAGACATGTATTGAAGAGAAAGTTGCATATCTCTGGCCTGGGATGCTTTAGGGCAATATGGTTGTTTGCTGCTCTGACCCTGGCCCATTAGTGAGCACCTGTGGCTCCAGAGCAGCACACACAACAGGGCCTGCTTCAGGGGCAAACTGTGTAGAGTTCTGGGCCCTGTGGTTAGAAAAGTCCCACATTTGGTTTAATGTTCTGCCATTTTAAAATTCATTGTAGGTTTTGAACAGGGACCCCTCACTTTAGTTTTGTACTGCGCCCTGTACATTATGTAGACAGTCTGCCAGAAGTTGCTTGAAGTGTTTTCATAAGACACTGTGAGAGGAATGAAATGCAAACTAGCTCCACCAGGATCAGAAGAGGGAAGAGAACTGATCTTCCAGCTTTTCCTGGAATTCACAATCAGTCTTCTCCCTCAAGATGGGTGGTTATTGTTTTTTTTTTTTTTTTTAAAGATTTTATTTATTTATTTGACAGAGAGAAACACAGCCAGAGAGGGAACACAAGCAGAGGGACTGAGAGAGGGAGAAGCAGGCTTCCCGCTGAGCAGGGAGCCTGATTTGGGACTCGATTCCGGGTCTCCGGGATCATGACCTGAGCCGAAGGCAGTGGCTTAACCAACTGAGCCACCCAGGCGCCCCTGGTTTTTTTTAAAAAAAGGTTTTTTACCTTTATGTTATGTTTTATAACTAGTTATTCTACCTATTCAAAAAAACCCCAGTGTTGTAAAATTGGATCCTGGGGCAAAAACAAATGTGGGTTCTCCCTTCATATGCCTTTGCATACAGAGAAAGGAGCCCATTTCTTTACAGTAGGATAAGAGAATTTGACTAATTTGGCCAAATAAGAAAGTCAGAGCAGGGAGAGCATATGTTTTGTAAAGAGGGGTAGCCATGCAAGTGGACTGGCGGAAGGGCTTCTGGGCCTCTGTGGGTATGAGGCTCTGGCTCCCCAAATGCAGAGGGGATGGCTCCTCCAGCTACTTCTGGGCATGGAGGTGAGAACAGCACCTGAAGCTTCTTGGAACTGGAGGAGAGCTGCCCTCCTCAGTTACGTCTACTTCCTGTGATGGCTTGACAGCTAACTACTTAAAAGTTGTGCCACATTCCTTTATTTTCAGACAGAGCTGCTGGGACTCCTTGGTCTTTGGTCCTTGCTAGAACACTCTTCTGGGACATAGCTTCATGGGGGTGTTGCTACAGCTGTGTGATTGTGACCGCAGGATCTGCTCCTTCCTTCTCTTGTGATTAAACGTATATGCAGGAAGTTGACAGGCTGAGAGGACCAGAGATCAGAGACAGAACAATACCTACCTAGTCTTGCTTGTTTTCCGTTTAGGTTATCATGGCTTCTCTATTGTAAATACCTTTTGTGATGAAGGTGGTTCAAGTTAGGGGGCACCTAGCTGACTCAGTCAGGAGAGCGTGTGACTTTGGATCTTAGGGTTGTGAATTCAAGCCCCACACTGGGTGTAGAGGCAACTTAAAAAAATTCAAGTTGTGTTTCTGTCTTGCCCCCAAAGAATCCTTGATTTTACACCAGAGGTAGGGTTCATCCCCCTTTTACAAATGGAAGGACTGAGAGACTCAGGCATCTTTGTTTCAGTCCTCAAGGCAAGGTATTGGGAAAAGTTTTCAATTAGAAATAATTGTGCTCCTTAGGGGCGCCTGGGTGTCTCAGTTGGTTAAGCGACTGCCTTCAGCTCAGGTCATGATCCCGGAGTCCCGCCATCAAGCCCCGCATCGGGCTCCCTGCTCGGCAGGAAGCCTGCTTCTCCCTCTCTCACTCCCCCTGCTTGTGTTCCCTTTCTGGCTGTGTTTCTCTCTGTCAAATAAATAAAAATCTTTAAAAAAAGAGAAATAAATAATTGTGCTTCTGATAAACCTCACTGGCTACAATATTGCCATTGTGCTGAGCTTCAGGCATCTTTTTTAAGTGATTTGTCCAAGGTCCATGTCCCTGAACTTTTTCCATTGCATTATCTCCTCCACCCCTCCAGCCAGTTGGGTTTATTTTGAATAATATAGAACCCTGTCCCTTATTTTTTTTTCCTGTCCCTTATTTTATTGAGGATTCAGTTGCCAGAAGCAAAACACAGCTTTGGCTAAATAAACAAAGCAATTTATTGGCAGTGTATTAGGTAGATCATAGTTTAGAAGGAGGAATTGCATACGCGGCCTTGAGAAGTTCTCAAACCAGAAAAGTCTAGATCTTCCTAATGGGGAACTACTTGTATGCTTCTCTTTTTGCCTCTTGCCAGCAGATGATTGGGTCCAACCCCCTGCAGTACCTGTGTGTCGCATGTCAACAGCAAAATTCCCTGTAAGAGTTTCCCTGGATTCTTACTGAGAGGTGTCCATCCGTCTAGCCATTAGTGGGATCCCAAGTCAGCAGCCTGCCAGAAGGAAGAATAGAGGAACAGATTAAGGAATGACTGCTGAGCACAAAAAACAAAAGATGTACATTATCTCCTGTAACAGGACCTTTGTACAAGATCTTTTGGGTAAATTATTCACAGCTGGATGCAGTGGGAGAGGTCACAGTGTTTTGCAAAGGCCTATAGTGACCAAACATTTAGAGAAGTCATATAGCAAACCCAAAGGAAAGTAGCGCTCTCTCTCTCCCTTTTCTGGCGAGGATGATAAACTTCTGTGCTCTAAATCCAATCATTTTAATTGCCAAGTTAGATACGTGGTAAATATGTTATTAAAGCTCAATGAAATTCAGAATCATGCTCAGAATATTTTCTTAAGATTTTATTTATTTATTTGACAGAGAGATCACAAGTAGGCAGAGAGGCAGGCGGAGAGAGAGAGGAGGAAGCAAGCTCCCCGCTGAGCAGAGAGCCCGATGCAGGCCTCGATCCCAGGACCCTGAGATCATGACCTGAGCTGAAGACAGAGGCTTTAACCCACTGAGCCACCCAGGCACCCAGAATATATCTTTTTAAGATTTTATTTATCTGACAGGAGTGAGAGAGTACAAGAAGGGGGAGTGGCAGAGGGAGAGGGAGAAGCAGCCTCCTCGCTGAGCAGGGAGCCAGACTTAGGGCTTGATCCCAGGACCCTGGGATCTTGATCTCAGCAGAAGGCAGATGCTTAACCAACTGAGCCACCCAAGCACCCCATCTAATATTTCTTCTAGACGTATCCCCATTCATCAAACTGCTATGGCTTCTTACCCTCTCCACTGCACCTTCTCAGTAGTGTGGGTCCTAAGGCTAAAATGATTTGATTCCAGTCTTGAATAAATAGTCTTGAAACCACACTTCCTTTTTAAAAACACAAGTAATCCATTTTCATTATGGAAAAACTTGGAAATAGAATTAAGAAAAAATAATGTATGTTACTTTCCACTATCTACAGAAAGAGATGTTTGAAGTTCTCTCTTGGGAAATGTAGATATTACCTATATCCATAACTGATGCTTAACTAACTATAACACATTGTAAAGTATCATAGACAATATGTCTGGGGAATTTTTTTTTAAGATTTTATTTATTTATTTATTTGACAGAGAGAGAGATCACAAATAGGCAGAGAGGCAAGCAGAGAACAAGGGAGAAGCAGGCTCCCCGCTGAGCAGAGAGCCCGATGTGGGACTCGATCCCAGGACCCTGAGTTTATGACCTGAGCCGAAAGTAGAGGCTTAACCCTCTGAGCCACCCAGGCACCCTGTCTGGGGCATTTTAAATTGTCCTTAGCAGCATTAGTAGATATTTGCTTCTTGCTGGTATAAAAGTTGAGATACAATTTAAACAGAATAAAATGGACAGATTTTGAGCTGTATAACTTGATGAATTTTACCAAGTACAAACACCCATATAACCACAAAAGATGCAGCCACCACCTAAATCAAGATATAGAACATTCTCACAGTGATTTTACAAATCATAAAGCAGTGTTGCCCAGCAAGAGGCATAAGTAAGAGTTCTACCATCATGGTGGTCTGTCTGGAAGGGAATGAAGGTATCCATTTTTTCATTTCAGGGTGTCCATATTGTTCTCAGCCCCATTTCTTGGTTATTGGGGGAGGATACTCTCATATGTGTAGAATTCTGATAGCTCCTTATAGCTATCATTAGCATCTTAAAAAGGAGTCACTTTGGGGTATCTGGGTGGCTCAGAGGGTTAAGCCTCTGCCTTCAGCTCAGGTCATGATCTCAGGGTCCTGGGCTCAAGCCCCACATTGGGCTCTCTGCTCAGCAGGGAGCCTGCTTCTCCCTCTCTCTCTGCCTGCCTCTCTGCCTATTCATGATCTCTCTCTGTGTCAAATAAATAAATAAAAACTTTAAAAAAAAAGGAGTCACTTTGGCTGAAAAATATATGTACTTTTTTGAAAATTTGAATTTCACATAGTCCTATTTTCCCTATTCAGTTTAGACAAAATTATTTATTTATTTATAATTTAAGATTTTGTTTATTTATTTGAGAGAGAGCAAGTGAGACAGAACACGAGCTGGGTGGGGAGGGACAGAGGAAGAAGCAGACTCCCCACTGAGCAAGGAGCCTTATGTGGGCCTCTAGCCCAGGACCCTGGGATCATGACCTGAGCTAAAGGTTGACGTTTAACCCACTGAGCCATCCCGGTGCCCCTAGACAAAATTATTTCTTAAGTATTCTGCTTTTAAAAAGTTTTACCCTTGGTGAATGCAAAAAAAAAATTAGGGGAAAACACAATTTATCTATAGGTCCTTAGATATATGGATTGAATATTTATAAAACATTTATTATAAATTATAAAAATTTATCAATGTCTTTGAATGTATATCATAAGTTTTAAAAAATGTGAAGCAAGTAATATTTTATAGAATTAAATGTTCTTTGCAATCAATAAAACAACTGAAAAAGGCTTTTTCAAGTTATCAGAGCTAGTAGTGAAAGAACCCAAACTCTCCCAAGTACTTCAAAATAAATTCCTCTAACTCATTTTTCAGTAGAGTGCTAATCAGAAAAATACCAAACCAAGATTCAGTTTATGTAGTGTGAAAAGCAGAAATAAAATGGTAATTATACTTTGTTTTATGAATAAGAGTGGCAGGATAGCCTTTCTCTACAAAAAAGGAATACAGCTTAAGAGCCCCTCTTTCTTTCTTCCTTCATACCTCCTTCCCTCTTTCCCTCCCTTCCTGCCTTCCTTTCTTTTTTAAGATTTATTTAGTTTTAGAGAGAGAGAGGGGAACAGAAAGC
>PITA01014841.1:0-52066 GCA_004023965.1 Spilogale gracilis | reverse complement strand
TGTGGTGTTGGTTGTTACTTCTCTCTCATTTGTGATTTTATTTATTTAGGTCTTTGTGTTCTTAATGGCTAAAAATGCCCCTCCCTGCCACATCCTTGTAAAGTGCAACTTTCCTCCCATTGACTTACTTGATTTGTCACCTTTGCTGATTAATTTTTTTCGGGGACCTTAAGGTCCACGTAGGAATGGGCATCCCTACCCTTGAGTTCTCTAATTCTCTTAAAAACTAGTGATTTGTTCTGACACATTTCTCTTTCCTGACCTTGAGTGTTAGTATCTCACTGTTTGGGAAGAAGTTTGCAAGGATCTTTTTGTGTTGCTGGTTCCTCCCAGCTCCTTTTCCATTGCCTTGCTAGACCTGATCTGACTTGGTTTCTAGATGATGTGGTCCCTTTCTTTTGTCACTTCATCATTTTCTTTGCCTCACACTTAGCAAGTTTGTTGCCAGAGACAAGATAATAAGTGACAAAATTTTCAGAGTTTAACGTTGGACTCTGGAGAGAGCTGGACATATGGTAATTTACATGGAATTAACTTTTGGAAGACTATGTTTTTACCAGTAAAAGGAAAATCTTATTATTTGACTTCTCAGCTTAAAAACCCTCCTGTGGAGGCTTTGGAGCCTGTCAGATAAAGACCATTTCCTAGCCTGGCATATACTGTCTGGCCTGACTTGTTCACATCCTCATTTATTCCCACAGTCTTTCCCATTCCCCTCCCCTCCCCTCCCACCCCCTACCCACTCGTATGAAACCATTTGCTATCGGTCAAATGCATTTTCTTTCATACATCTGGCCCCACTTGTTGATCTGACAAAATTCTCCCCTCCTTAAAGAGTCTTTTGAGGCATACCTCTGAGACACCCTTCCTTGAGACAGTGAGGGGCTCTTTCTCTTTGTCCTTCCAGCGCTCTGGACCTCTAAGCACCTATGGTATTACACTGTAACTCTTTACCTGTAGACCCTCAATTGATACTAGCCTAATGAGTGAATGATTTCAGATATTAGTGCTTGTTTCTTCTTGGCAGATCCCCTGGACCCTTCATTCCCAGTGGAATTTGTAAGACATGGAGACATCATTCGGCTAGAACACAAAGAGTGAGTAAATTTGCTGTCTGGGATAAGTGAGTGGTCTCGTCACCAAAGGTAAGGAGTTCTTCCAAGCTGGAAGTAAACAGAAGTCAGATTTGGATGAGGCTGTAGTAAATTCAGCAAGGCTGCTGTGCTAGAATGGGAAAGCCATTTTATGAAGTCTGGTAAAATAAGCAGGCCAGTTTTGTCCACCTGTTTTGGCTTTGGGGAGCTCTGAACTTTGAAGATACTCTTCAGTTTCCCTTTTTCCAGAGAGGGAAAAAGGAATTTGTGTTACCCAGTTCTTCTTCTCAAGTGGCTGCCTTTAGGAAGATGTACAAGTCTGTTTCTGAGAATCTGGCTAGCTGATTTATTTAAGCAATGTTCTCACTGAAAATGACTAAAAATGATGGAATAATATGAAAACATCCTAAAGCATCAAAGAGCTGACAAGGCAGTTAGGAGTTAGCAGGCCAAAATCTAAGTGGCTCTAAGGTGGGTAGAATCCAGAGAAATGAGTAGGATGCTGCAGCCACCTCTGCCTTCATCCCACAGTCTTGAGTTTCAATCTTGGGTTTTGACCGCCCCTTGAGAGAGAGAGTTGTAAATTCAAAGCTCAAGCTCTAGGCTCACCCAAAGTGGTAAATTTATTAAGTGATACTTCCCCCAAACTTGAAACCTCAAAGGGCTTGAGCTGGGGAAGTGGAAGCTGAGAAAGGGCTATTTCTGGTTCCTGAAAAGTTGTTACTACCAGTTGATCCTCACATGGATTTGTGGCCCAATGAATTTCATCTGGATGGTCTCAAAATCTTTAGACCATGAATTTAAATGAATATAATCCTAGACTGGTAATATTTCCTAGGTGCCTGGCTAAAAGCAGATGTAAATCCTCTTTTGGGAAAGAGATTGCCCTCCATTCCCATAAATAGTTTTTCAGTTACAATAAGTAGTACACAGTAAAAAAGAACTAAACACACAAGGATATAGGGCACCATGTGCAAGAGCGAACAAGAACGACAGCTAGCAGAAGCAGCTCTGCAAAAATTTTGTATACTAGAATTATAATTTTTTAGAAATCAGGGATTATATATAGATTATATATAGAAATCAGGATTATATATAGAAGAAATCTATAAGCAGTGTCTTTTTCCTAATATGATTATGGATATTTTCAAGTTTGATCATTTATTACTTATTTAATAAATTTCATTTTGTTTTGTTAACAAGTAAAAGTTATCATTTATTAAGTTTTGTTTTTGGAAATTTTGAAATTTCCAGAATTTTTATAACAAACACTTATTTCTTATTGTGGATAAAAGAATTATTATAAAAGGCACAAAGTAAATTAATTCCTTCTTTCCCCCATAGATCCCCACTTTGTAAAACTGGCGATGAGGGCAGAAAGAGTAAATGGGAGGGAGGAGCCTTACCTGGCTCAGGCTTGTGTAGATTACAAATTTTAATTTCTTCTCCCCAAAGCTGCCTCATGAGTCAGGCAAGCTAAGTGCCTCAAAGCCACCAAATGGGGTAAGACATACCCCCCACTGCTGAAGTTAACCCCTTTCTTGGCATGTAGTCCAGAGCTCCTGTCCCTGCTGGTTTGGGCAATTCTCTGATTCTCTGGATGTTTCTTGTGAGTAAATAGGCAAGACGTTCCTGATTTGTTGGATTTCATAGTTCAGATTCTGAATTTTCTTGCACTAACAGATGACTCTGAATATCCCTAGTAAAAGAGGAGATATTTCATATCTCTTTTCTCCAGGATAATGGCGTTTCTCTCTCTTCACTTCTAGAACTTCTCGGAACCTGCACAGTCACTATCATGAGGCCCCCCTGACCCGGAAGCACTATCAGGTCACTGGCTATGGCATAGTAAGTGCGCAACTGGAGTGTGAGGAGGCTGTAAAAAATTGTGGGGCCTGGACCAGGGCCATGGAACAGAACACATCCTCTCTGGAATTCTGGAATGTTCCTAAGGATAATGGGCTACACAGGGACTCTATTAACTTTCAGAACTTTTTGGCAAGGCTTGCTGTGGGAAGAGTAGCCTGTGAGTCTGTTTGTCTCCATCTCTTTCCTCCCATAATAACCATGCCATTTTTCTGTTCTGACCCTTAATAAATGTCACATATGAATACTGTTTGGGTCCCTTTTTAGATCACATAGGACACAGAAGCCATGGACCCACAATATGATCCTAGGTGAATATATAAGTTAATTCTTTGCCAGATCCCAAATCCTCATTGACTTTATTTTTAAGGATTACTTCCCTGTTCTGCAGGGGGTGTTAACCATGGTGCTTTTGGATTTTTTACTAGTGTAGGATGATGCAGTTAATAGAAGAAACAGCTCTATGAGTACTCGGGGAGTTGTTTGGAAACAAAACAACTAGAGAGGGCAGCTAGACTTAGGACTATCTTACGTTCCCTTGCAGGGACTTTGGGGTATCATTAAAGATCCTGGGTTCCTTAAGGTGAACTTCCCAACCCTCCTTCTGTTTGCTCATCCCACAGTACTAGAGCCACTGATTATCTTTTTCTTATGGGCATCTCCTGAAAAGAATTAGATACTAGTGTCTTAATTTCCAAAATATAATCTCCAGGTCAAACCTTTTTGGCTTAGATGAGTGAATGTCCAGATGGCCAAGTAATGGGTACAAATGGCCCAAATCTATTTCTGTTGGCTCAGAGTGATGTCGTAAGTCTGGTTTAGAGCAAAGACATGTGTTTAGAATTTAAACTCTAGTCCTATGAAGTGAAGCATTGGACTGCAGGCTGCAGGAGTTCCCCTACTGCTCTTAGTTGTGGTAGCAAACTCTGGGGGAGTGTCCACTTGCAATGTTTCTCTGGCCCTCTCATTCCCTTTCCCACCTTATCCACTGAGGCCTGTTTTGTCTTTGACCTTTGTAACATGGTGGCATCGGAAGGGTGGCCATCTCTCTTTCCTGACATGTCTTCTCTAAAGTCGTCTTATTTTCTTTGTATTTTTTTCCTTGATTGACGTGGCAGAATGGAACAGGGGACTCGAATGACTTCTGGCGGATTGAGGTAGTAAACAGAAAATTTGGAAACCGGATCAAAGTGCTGAGAAGTCACATTCGCCTCATCCATCTGGTCACAGGTTGTGTCCTGGGCTCCTCAGGAAAGGTCTTGCCCAAGTGGTGAGTCTTTGATGTCCCAGCTGAGGCTCATGCTTCTTCTTTCACACTACAAGGAGGATTCCAGAAGCTTCTGTTTCCCAGTTGTCAATGTTCACCTCATGTTTTCTTATTTTTAGCAGTAGATGGAGGGAGAAAGGCATGAAGTATGTTACAAAGCACAGAACTCCAGAGTTCCTTGGATACTTTATGTGTTCTGAGAGTTGAACAGAATAGCTCTTCATCTGTCTTAGCTCTTCTAAGTGCTCTAAGAAAGTATTTCCTTTCTAAAGAGGAAATACTCTGTATTGAACTCCTCCTAGGATAGTCATGGAATTTAAAAGAGTGCAGTTAAAAAAGCATGGCCACTGGGTTGAAAAGAGCAGATTCTATAAATTTAAGAGATTCGACAGCACAACTCTCTGGTGAGTTTCACGTCTTCTGAGAAACCTCTGTGACTGCTTTCCACAGGGGCTGGGAACAGTTGGAAGTTACTTGCACCCCATACCTAAAGGAAACCCTCAACTCTGTCTGGAATGTGGAGGATCATATCAATCCCAAATGTGAGTGAGATTACTTCCTGGAAACATAATCTTATCTTAGAAAAATCAACCTTCGGGGCGCCTGGGTGGCTCAGTTGGTTGGGCGACTGCCTTCGGCTCAGGTCATGATCCTGGAGACCCGGGATCGAGTCCCACATCAGGCTCCCTGCTCCGCGGGAAGCCTGCTTCTCCCTCTCTCACTCCCCCTGCTTGTGTTCCCTCTCTGGCTGTGTTTCTCTCTGTCAAATAAATAAAAATCTTTAAAAAAAAAAAAAAAAAGAAAAAAGAAAAATCAACCTTCGTAGATTCTGCTGCCACTATATCTCATTGTTGTCATTTCCTGCCTTTTTTGAACCTAGTGTCTTCACACGCGTTGTCTCAACAGGTAGCCCCTTTTTGTTCCCATCCGTGTCAACTTCCCATCCTCCTTAAACTCCCCCTAAAGTGCCCAGTGATCTCGCTGTGGGCCAGAGCTAGTTTCCTCATCACATTTTCCCTGCTTCTTTCTGGATCTGAGGCTTCTCCTTGCCGCCTGCAATGTGGGTCCACCTGTCTCATCTCCTTCTGGGCTTTTCTGTCCCCTGCACATGGGTACCTCCCACCCTCAAGGCTCAGAGCAGGCTGGTGCTTTCCCCCGAATGCCCCTGTGAAGAGCCCCACCCCTCCCACAGCCAGCCAACACTTTCACAGGAAGTGGTGGCTGCAGTCCTTGATCTGAGCCCCCATGTACTCCCAGGCGTACAAACATATTGGACGTTTATACCTCAATGTCATCTCCAGCTGAGTAGTCTTTGGATCCATCATTTGTCCTCCTCAACTACCCCTTTTAAGCTTCCACTTGATTTCCCCTTTCTGTGCTTCCCATTTTATTCTTCTTGCTACCTAATTTAGCCCACCAGCTAATTAATTAACTAATGAAGCAACTCTTTATGAGTACAGTGGGAAGCCTGGGGGCCCCAGGGATACACTGGTGAATGAGGTGGATGTGGTCCCTGTCCCCACAGACTAGCCTGGCATTCGAGTGTGTACCCTAATGAGGGGTGAGAGTGCCAGGAGCCCTGCCAGCACTGGGGTCGGGCCTCGTCGCATGTTGCCTTTGGATTTCTCCAAGCGCCTCATGAGGGTTTCGCACAAGCTGAAGGGATGATCAGGAGTTGGGTCAGGCTTTCCTCTGTCTCCTCAACACTCTATCCTGCTCACTAGTCGGCGCGTCAGGAGAGCTACACTCGGACTCCAGGCGCGGTGTTGGTACCACGGACAGCTGTGAGAATGTGCGTGTGACCCAGGTTTTCTTCTCTGTCCTTTCTTTGTCTAGTGCCAAATATCAGCCTGGACGTGCTGCAGCCCACTTTTCCTGAGATCTTGCTGGAGTCCCACATGGTGATGATCCGGGTACTGTGGCCCCCTCTCACTTGAAGGCTTCTCTCTGAGCTCTTGGCCATCCACAGATTTGCATCATGGATCAGGAGCCATCGTGTAGATCCACTGTCCCCTAGTGGAAGACTCCGAAAGGGTCTTTGCTTCTGTTTTACTTGGCCTTCAAAGGCATTTCCCTTATCGCAGAATGATGACGGTGATGGGGGGGGAGGGACGACAACAGACACGAGCGCACACTCACGTAGCTCTAAGCACAGTGCCGCACTAACTTACTCAGTAGTTGGCACTGTCCTACTGGGCTTGTTGTCCCCATCTTACAGATGAGGCAGTCAAGGCACAGAGGGGTTAAAGAACTTGCCCAGGGTCACAGAACTAAACGGAAGAGGTGGATCCAGGCTTCAGAGCCAGGCTGGCAGGCTTTCAGAGCCCGTGCTAGTTACCAGCACTCTCTGCTGCTTCTGGGTGATTCTGCAAATCTGTTCAAAACAGCAGAGCCCCTGAAAACCAAAGTGCTCTTGGTGGAAGACCTTGAAACGTTGATAGCTCATTCCATCATATGAAATTAGAATGAATTAGGATAAATAGCTGATCTGTGCATGTTATTTATCTGCAGCATAAAATTCCCACCATGAGCCCACTCACATTGCTAGACATGGGGAACTACTTAGGGGGCATGGTTGAGTCTTTTGCAGGTTTTGTAAGACTCATTGTTGGTACTCCCCATCATTAGCATCGGACAGCAGTCCTAGCCTCGAAGGTGTAAGAACAATCGAGAGAGGAGATCTTTTTTTTTTTTTTAAGGTTTTATTTATTTGACAGAGAGAAACACAGCCAGAGAGGGAACACAAGCAAGGGGGAGTGAGAGAGGGAGAAGCAGGCTTCCCGCTGAGCAGGGAGCCCGATGTGGGGCTCGATCCCCGGTCTCCGGGATCATGACCTGAGCCGAAGGCAGTTGCTCGACCAATTGAGCCACCCAGGCGCCCCGAGAGAGGAGATCTTTAAGTTGAGAGGAGATCTACCCATTAGCTTAACTTCTCCCCTATGCAGTAGAGAAAGTCTGCTGCAGTGTTGATGTGTAGGAGGGATGCCTCTCCTCTGGTTTACGGAAAGCCAGTGTCCTGCAGGGACGATGTTCAGGAATCACTGTATCTTCAGCCAGGTGTGTGATGATCACTCCATCCACCGGGGTGCCGAGAGGTGTAGTGCCCGTTATTTGTCGCCTGCTGAGCCGTTGTCCAGTGGACTTGCCTGGAAGTGATTATGTAAGCAGTTCTCGGGAAATATAGTCGACTTATTTCACCAGATTAGATCAAAGAATTCAAATTTTGTCATTTCTGCACACTGGGAGGTGATGACTTGACATTAAGCAATCTCCGGGTCATTTCTTCTCTGACTCCCTGCTTGTAGCTGTCACTGTGGCCTGATGACATAGCTCTTTTGAATATGTGCCTGTCAATCAAAGTATCATTCTGTGTCTGGGTAGAATTTTAAGACTAAGTCTAAATAGTCTCATTTCTTCTTTCATTATCTAAGAGGTAGAGCCAAAAAATAAAAGGGCATCTTTTATTAATAAAAGGGAACTTTCTTATTCAACCGATATAGAGTCAGGGTGGGGAGAGTGATCAAAATAGTCCAGATGACAGAAACTGCACGGGAGAGGCCTTTTCTGCCTGCTAAGTGGAGGGTGTGAGTTCTGTGCAGAGAGGGCTGCCTTGCCTGCTGAGGTCAGCTGGAAGGAGCCCACTCTAGATTTTAAGCATAGAGAACGATATATAAATGCACAGGCCTATAAGACTTACAGACTTTTCCTTCCTTCCATTTCTTGGGTTAGTAAAGGAGCTAGATTTCTGAAGTTAACACAGTGGATAGAATCTCCATGGTTGGCTACAGCTCTGGCTGGAGTCCCCGAGTCTGGGACTGAATTGCAGTGGTTTGAAGGGATGGATTTCCCTTAGCAGCTCCTCTGGGGCCCAAGATGACTCATTCTTCATTCTGAGGCCCTTCAATGGAGAAACCCTGACCTAACTCATAATACCTCACTCCTGTTCTCGGGAAGTGCCTTCTCAATTTGTTCTGATAATGGGGTTTACAGCAATCCTGGTGCTTAGTATCCAGGGTCCTGATCTTTTCCTTCTTTTTGAAAAGCCCTGATTTTGGCGTGTAGAGACAGGGTGTTGACAGTCTTGGCTGCTGGATTTAAGGTGCTGAATCTGGATCCTTCAGGCTAAAGTGTGCACTGTGAACGGGGGTAATACCACTCCCAGGGTAAAATGTATTCTTGGAGGGCAAAAAACCCTTAACTTTGTAATGTCTGAAGCATAGGAACTTATTCAGTATGTAAACACATTGATAGTATAGCTGTGGTATTAAAATGTCAGGGGAGGCATTTAGGAAAAAATGTCTAAAGAGTCCCAGGAGGGGCAAGAATGAAAACCAAAAAAGGTTGGAAAACACTAGACTAAAGTAACTTTTTCCAAGTCCAGGAATTCATCAGAATGTCTGGTTTTGTGTTTGAAATTGACCTCCAGAGGGAACAAGTAAGCCAGCCTGATTTTGTATCTCCCACTAGCCCTCTTGGCACCTTCTACTTGTTCTGGAAGATAGGTGTATGTTTTGTGCTCACAGGAAACAAGTCCTTTTTTCCTCTCAAGCATAGCGGGTCTGGATGGACTGTCTCTGGTTTCAGTGGAAGCTTGTGTGTTGGCAGAAGTCAGGCAGTCGGAAGAGGTGAACAGTGACTGAGAACAAGTACCAGATTCTTCCCCGCAAAGGAGGGAGACGGGGGAGGTTTCTCTTGACAGTTGGCTATCTGTCAGAGATACCCCTTCCTTACATTTCTGTCAGCACTCTAGATCTCTGCCTTGACCTGCTTCTTTTCTGCCGTTTTCCTGCAGGGGAACAATGGCCTCAAACCCAAGGACAATGAGTTCACATCCAAACCCTGGCACTGGCCTGTCAACTATCAGGTAGGGCTGAAGGCTAGAGCTGCTCCCAGGAAATGGAGCCAAAAAAGGGACCATTGAGACTTGGTGAGGGTGGAGTGGGGTGACTGGGCAAGGCCTTACCTGGCATGAGGTGGCCGGAGACAGGGCTCTTTTTTCTGTCCTGATTCTGTCCTGATTCTGTCCTGATCCAGCCTTCCCAGAAAGCTCGGGTAGAATTGGCACTGTCTGAGCCTCCTACCCAGGCTCCCTTTCTGTGGAAGGTAACTGGTCTTTCTTCCTGCCGGAGCACATGTGGCAGGGATGTACTGGGCCCTGGATCAGCAGGGTGTCCTCTGCCCCACAGGGCCTGCGCTTCTCTGGGATCAATGACACAGACTTCCGTGTGTATCTGCTCGGCAACCCGGTGAGTGCCCCATACACTCCCTGCGTGGGCCCTCAGCCTGGGCCCTTGGGGGGCTGCGGCACCCCTCTCACCCACCCATTCTCCTTCTCATGCAGGTGGTGTGGTGGCTGAATCTGCTGAGCATTGTCCTCTACCTCCTCTTGGGGAGCATTATTGCTGTAGCTCTGCAGAGAGGGGCACGCCTGCCCACAGAGGTTGAAGGTCAGTTCCTTGGGCTCTCCCCCAACACCTGCCCCCCCCCGACCTAGCAGCTGGCCAGAGCCTGCACTGCCAAGGGCCATTCTGCCTTCATCCCCCCTCTTTCCCTTCTCCTTTGCTTTTTAAAGCTCAGTCACCAGATGCCCAGTACTGCGTTAAATACTCCATCCTCCCAGTAGTCCTGTAGAGTAGAACATTCTTACCCCTTTTTATGGCTTAGGAAGCAAAGGCACAAAGAGAAGAGACCTATCCCGGGACATATACTAGTAAGTGTAGAGCTGAGGTTCAGGCCCAGTGTCTGACTTTTGTGCCCTCACTTTGAACCTCTACGCTCTGTATAGAGCTGCCCACCTTTTCTCCTCTGTTGCTCTCTGTTCCATGGCCCTGTCCTCTAGCAGCCTAGGGACCACAGCCCCTGAGACTTTCCCACAGGCTCTTTTTACCCTGTGCTGCTCCTGTGACAGCAGCCATAGCCCTAGACGCCCCCTGTCCCGTCCATCCTCATCTCTGACGTCACTGCTGCCCTGTCTGCCACTGCAAAGATCTGTGCAGCAGTGAGATGTGGGAGATGCAGTGGGGTGGGGGCAGCTGTGTGGGGGCTGTGCAGCATCCTGGTTCCTTACTGTTCAGTGCACCTTCGTGGGTGCTGAGGCCTCTCCAAGCAGGCGGTGAGCAAGGCTCTTGAGGGCCAGCTGCTCCTGTCGTCCAGCTCCCATCAGCTCACTTCGCAGCTTGCTTAGCATGCCCCAGATGAGGGAGGAAGGCCCAGCAAGGTCTCATGGCCTAGTCCAGTCACCCAGCAAGGAAGGGCAGAGCTGGACAACAGCCAGGGGTCTCTGCCCCCTTCCTGGCTGCTGACCAAGCTGTGCTGCTCGGGGGTCCAGGGCTGTCCCAGGTCCTGCTGCAAGGAGGCGGTCAGCTCCTGCTCGGCTGGATGCTCCATTACTTCCCATTCTTCCTGATGGGCCGGATCCTGTACTTCCACCATTACTTCCCCGCCATGCTCTTCTCCAGCATGTTGACAGGTCAGCACCACCTACCTGGCCTTGGGGGAGGAGGGCGTCTCGTAGCTTCCTGACCTGGATGGCTCCTCTGTGCTGCCTCCGGGGAAGCCGCCCTCTGACAGCCTGGGGCTAGACCTGGCTCTCTTCCTTCTAGGGATTCTGTGGGATACTGTCCTGCGGCTCTGTGCCTGGAGTCTGGCCTCCTCTTCCCTGGCCAGGGGTGTATATGCAGTGGGACTCCTGAGCCTGCTCCTGGGAACTGCCTACAGGTGAGTAGCTCCTACCCCTTGCATTGCTGCCCCCCTACTCCCTGCCCACAACTCCAAGCCTCTGCCTTTGATGCATCTTAGAATCCCCTGGGGTGTTTTAAAGCAGGGCCAGTGCCTGGGCCCCATCCCCAGAGGCTGATTCAACTGAACCAGTTTTCAAAGCTCCCCAGGTGACCCTAATGTGGAGCCAGATAGGAGAAACCTGGGCCTACCGTGCATTCTTTCTTTTTGCCAGTGGGCCCCAGCTCTTGTACCAGCCCAGCTGCCTTACTTTAGTCCCCCTGGAGAGGGGGAGGAGAGGGAGAAGGGGAGGGGAGGGGTGTGGGGTGTGGCTCAGAATAACTGGGAGGAGGGTGTTGTTTGGCAAGCCTCCGGCCCCAAGCTCCTTGCCAGTCTCACGGTTCCCGTGCTGAGAGTCACTGGCTTTCAGGGCCTGGAGAGGCAGCATGAAAGAGTGAACAGGAAATGGTGGGCCTGTGATCTGAGGGCACATGCACATTTTAAGAAATACTCTGAGCCAAACAGCCTCGGCCAGACCTCTGGGCTTCCTGGGAGAAGCCCTTTCCTTTGTTGTCATTAAGCCAGCATCTGCTAAGCCGTCAGACTACAGTGTGCCCACATGGTGAACTCAGACCTTGTGACGAGGAGTGGGTCTTGTAGGTGGAGAAGAGCTGATAAGCTGCAGTACAGGCTGCTGAATTTCAAAGATCCGTGGGGCCTCTTGTCTCTGCCAAGACACCGGGTGCCAATGGCCTCCCTCTGGATTCTCTCTCACAGCTTCTACCTCTTCCACCCTCTGGCTTACGGGATGGTCGGCCCCCTAGCCCAGGACCCCCGAAGTCCCATGGCAGGACTAAGGTGGCTTGAATCGTGGGACTTTTGAGGCTACTGCTACTTCAGCCTGAGTCTAGGCACTTTCTGGAGACAGCCAGCTGTGCAACCAGTCCCTGGACCCTCCCAGCTGTGGGCAAAGTGGCCCAAAGAGCCCGAGGAATCCTGCTGCCTGCCAGGACCAAGCTCGGGGAGCATACCCAGGATTTAAACCAACACAAGGGAGAGCCACAGCGCTGTCTGCAGAGATCCTGCCACTGGGAATGGCTCAGCAATAGAGGACATCTCTCAGGCCCATTTCCCCAAGTGTGCAACATAAGGAAGGATGAGTGTGTGAGAGAGTGGATGTGAGCGTGTGGGAGTGGGAGGGGTCATTTGTCCATATACCTGTGGAATACAGACCGTGACTGTGGACAGCTGAGTTCATAAACTGTAAGAAATAGTCCAGGGCTATAGTAGTATTTTCTGGTATTTCTTTCATACTGGATTTACTTTGAAAACAGGAGCCACCAAAAATTCTCTGACCTTCAAGAAGTCTGAGCTCACGGGCCCCACTTTGGGGTACCACCAGGGACAGAGCAGATGGCACCATCAAAGCTGTGCTGGTCCCCACAAATAGAGCTGCGCGCCCCTGAGCTGGAGGGCTGACCTCCCAGCTGCTTCCCCAGGGGGAACTGCTGGGAGGCCGCTGGGGCAGCAAGTAGCTGCCCTTCCTGCCTGCAGTGTGCACAGAGGCCTGGGCTCTGGAAGGAGGCAGCTGAGAGCTCGTCAGCCCTTGGTTCCTTACTCTCTCAGAATATTGCATGATGACTGGTAGGAGGAATGGCATCCTATCCTTGGCTGCTCTGTGTTCCCAGCCCCTGCGTGCCAGAGGTGGTTTCTTGCTGTCCGTCCTTCTCCCTCTGCATCCAGCCTGGCTATGAGGTGGGGTAGATGCATTCTCCCCATGGTCGGGAGAACATCTGGGGCCCCTTAGCAGCTGAGGCTGGTGGGCAGCAGGGCAGGGATCTGTGGCCTGGCTGGGGTCCCAGTGGGCTGCCCCAGCCCATCTGCGTTGCTGTGCCTGTCACTCATGAGGTGTTCCCCACTTTTACTTCTCTAGTCTTCCCTGCTGCCCTGGATGCATTTCATATCCCCTTTCTCTGTATCACTGTTTTACCGATCTCTTTCTCCCAGAGACCTAGAGCACCTAAAAATGCAGCAGAGCTTCTACTCTCTACCACTTTAAAGTCTCAGCAAGAAGCCCAGAGCTGTTCCTTTCACTTCCTCCCCAAATGGAAGAGATTAAGAAAGCCCTTGGGTCAGAACCTCACCAGCCTCAGGCCCGCTTGGCAGGCTGCCTCCCTCCCACCAGTGCATGGCAGAGTATTTTGTCTCAGAGGACTATGAAGCTTCCAGGTTTAATGATGAGGCTCTACCACACTTCATCTTCCCTCTGTCTGTAGCCCCCACCAATTCTGACAGGGTCAGAGCTCTTTAGAGCATCTTCGGGAGGCGGTTGCCACGGAGACTGGAAATTGGGTCCAGAGACAGGCTGTGCTACCTACTGGGCGCGGGGAGGGAAGCTTCTGGTCATCCTTAGCCATTCAGACCAGCCATCATTAATGTTAATAGAGGAAATGCAACAATGTCAAAAGCAAGGCAGGTTTGTTAATTAGATCTGGGGTGTGATGACCTCCCTCTCCCAGGGCTGCAACCCTTTTGACTTCCCCTGGCAGGAAGTGCCGCTCCTGTGCTGAGTCTGGACTGTGGGCTTAATTGCATTTCTGGAAGGGAAGGAGAACAGGGATGGAGAAGCTCTGTTCACCCCTTCTACCACTCCACTGGCTCTCCTCCCCCAAGGGACGACTTGGTTTTTCCGGAGCTGGATGGGGTTAGCCATTTGGGTGGGTTCTCCTGGAGGGAGAATGCGGGAGTCTGTGCTTGCCCCCAGCCAAGAACCATGGCCCCATGACAGCTGGGAGGAGACCAGTGTCCCCTTACACCTTCTTATTTCCCCCTGGGAACTTGTTGGAAGAAAGGAACCCTCAAGGAGCCAGAGAGGCAGCCACTCTGAGTGAGGATGAGGAGGGAGGAAGCTCAGCTGGCTTCCTGCCCATGGCTCCCTCCTAGTTTGGCTACATTGGAGAAGAAGGCTCCTCTGTCTCTTCCAAGGATGAGAGAATTGTTGACTCTCTCCCTCCTCTTCTCTTAGCCTAGACTAGCAGACACTTCTCTGTAGATCAGGCCGTATGGGTTGATGCAGCTTCCGGTGCTCAGGCTGGGTCGGTGGCAGACACTGGGGAGAGGGGCGATCAAGGTGGTGCTCTGAACATAGGCTCCGGGGCCCAGGACTTGGCAGAAATGTGACACACCCTACAAACTTGCTGGTGGAGGAAGAAGATGTTTGTTAGTGCAACCTCCAGCCAGGTTTTTGAGCCACAATTTTATATATATAAAAAAAAAGTTTCCACAGATAATCAGAGACCATTTACTTTTGTAATAAATAGCTCTTATTTTGAATGCCATGGTGTTCTTGTCCTTTATTGCATCTGACTCTCCTTCGGGTTCCCAGCAAGAAGACAGGAATGTTTGAGTGCAAGAACCATCCACTTCCACTATGTCCCAGTGTCTGAGCCATTGTGCTTGGGGCGGAGGCCCTGGTTCGCGGGTGAGCCTCGTCACTGCAGGGAGTGTTGGGGCCCTGCCACCTACAGCGTTACTTGAGTAATGGTGATGGGTCTTTTATTTTAACTCTTTCCAAAATAAGCAGGGAGCTGGACCTTACTTTTCTTGTAACCTGCCACACAGTAGGGCCGGGAGAGTAACCGTTGTCCGCTCCTGAGGCAGCTGTGTGGCCCAGCCTATAGCAGCTTCCATCGAGCTCACCAGAGGCCCCATCCCGGCGGGGGTCTTCTGTTCCCAAGAGTGATGTTAATGGTCCAAAGGATGTGAGACTCATCGGCAGTAGGTGGGGGAGGAAGGGAGCAGCACCGCTCTGTGAGGTGGGGGTGGCCTGACTCCTCCTCCTTCTGGGGACCAGAGTGGCTGGAGGGGAGGGGAAGGGGCTCGTGCAGATCTTCAGGGCATGGAAAATGCCGAGTCTAGGCAGGTTAGAAAAGGACCAGACCCTTCTCCTCTGGCACAGCCTAGTTTACCTAGCACCGACACCGCTGTGACGCCTGATCCTCATGAAGGCACAGCGAGGTTAGTGCTGCTTTGTCTCCATTCTACCCATGAGAGATGAAATGATCTGCCTGAACGCTGTGATTAATCAACAGCAGGGCCAGGAGTGGGCACCAAGTTGGGCTTTTCTGCTGTTCCAGCTCAGTCCTGGGGCTAGAAGCACCTTCTCAGAACCACCTGGCAAGCCTGGATCCCTGGGGGAGAAGGCCTGGATGCAGCTCAGACGTGTCCAGATTTAACGTGTTCATTTGTACGTGCTGTGTCACTCATCCCCAGCTCGTCCAGGGGCCAGGGTTCACTGTTGCACCCAGCCCCGTGGTCTCTCAGGGAGGAAAAATAGCCCTGAGAGGTAATGTCCGTGGTGTAAATACTCCCACCATGGCCCATTTCAGGCTACCATCCTGATGTCACTACATGAGAATTTGGAAAGATAGATGTGCACAGCTGGCCCTCTGAAGCTACTGAAGAGCCAGGTCCAGGCTACCACTGACCCAGACCCCGGGCCCTTGGCTTGGTATCAACTATGGACAACTCTTGGTCATAGTCCAGCACAGTGCAGGAGGCTGTGGGGCACAGAGACCTAGAGAATGGGCTGGAGTCAGACTTGAGGGCCAATCCCCAGCCCCACCACATAGAACTGTGGGATCTGGGATGCGTGGCCACAGCCCAGTAGCTGGGGCCAGAGGAACTTTCATGCTTGAAAGAGAAAGGCTTTGGGGCCACTTGGTTGGTTCAGTCAGTTAAGCCTCTGACTTGATTTTTGGCTCAGGTCATGATCTCAGGGTCCTGGGCTCGAGCACTGCTTTGGGGATCCTCGCTCAGGGCAGAGTCTCCTTCTTTCCTGCTGCCCCTCCCCCCCTTAAAAAAAAAGAATCATGCTTGGGCCTGACAGGTGGTCAACTTCATACCCTGAATGGCAAGCATGAGATTCCACTACCTAACTTCAATTTAAAGAACAAAATCGTACTTCTATTTAAAAATTTTAAAAAGATTTTCTTTATTTAATAATTTGACAGAGAGCTATCACAACTAGGCAGAGAAGCAGGCAGAGGGAGAGGGAGAAGCAGGCTCCCTGCTGAGCAGAGAGCCTGATGTGGGCCTCGATCCCAGGACCCTGAGATCATAACCTGAGCCGAAGGCAGAGGCTTTAACCCACTGAGCTACCCAGGCGCCCTCTAAAAATTTTAAAAGTCGATAGAAAATCATGGAATAGTATAATGCTGGAACTTAACTCCCTCATCGTCCAGGTATTGCAGTGGTCCCAGCTGCTGAGTCCTAGACCTGGCCCTGGCCCTAAGGGTGAAAGCCCTGGTGGCCCCCAATGTGCAGGGAGAGGGGGTGGGGGTGGGTGCGAGGGGGGTGGGGTGCGAGATGCCTGGGTCAGACCCAGAGTAGGGCAGAGGGCCTCTTCAGGCTCAGCCTGGTCATACAGGCAGGTGCTCAGCATCCCCCCCCCCCGCCCCCGTCCCACGTGGGGGCAGCAGGAAGGAGGACCTGTGCCAAGTGGGTGACGAACTCTAATGCCTCCAGGTAGCACTTGAGGGAAGCTTGTGGAGAGGCGGTCAAGTTCAGTTAGTGCCCTAACCAGTAAGTGGTGAAATCATCACCAGTTTCCAGATGAAAAACTGAGGCCCAGAGAGGCTCCATGCTTTTTCTGTGAAGCTCTGAAGCCCAGGCGTTTCCTGGGTCACCAGGTCGTCCCTGGCCACAGTCGGTTGCCCAGAGATGAGCGCCTTGACTGACGGACGGGGGCGGGGGCCGCGGTTGCTTTAAAGCACCCGGGCGGGGAGGCGCGGGGCGGGGCGCTGTCGGAGCCGCGGGGCGCAGGGAGCAGCGGCCAGAGCGGGGTCCCCGGAAGCGCCAACCGGGCTGGCACGGCGGGGCGCCTCCATCTGGGGCGGGGAGGGAGCGGTGGTAGGCCCCCGCCCACCTGAGGGGCAGGGGGGCCTTAGGGAGTGCAGAGTGGGCCGCGTCGCCGCGTAGATGGCGAGGCACGTGCACTGACGGTGCCCGCGCCCCGCGGGTCCCAGCCTCGCGCCCCGCGTCCTCGGGCGAGCATGGAGCGTCCGGAGCCCGAGCTGATCCGTCAGAGCTGGCGGGCGGTGAGCCGCAGCCCGCTGGAGCACGGCACCGTGCTGTTCGCCAGGTGAGGGCTCCCCGAGCGCCCCGGGGGTGCGGGTGGCGGGGTGCCTGGCCAGGAATGGGTCCCTGGCGGCTGAACCGGAAGGGTCCGAAAGGGGAGGGAAGGTTGGCTCGCTGCCCTGGAGCCGCGGCGCTTCCAGATGTGCGCCAGAGGAGCAAGCGCAGCGACGGGTGGCGCAGCCCCTTCTGCGCTTCCCTCCGGCGGTGGGCGCGTCTTGCGGCGACTCCCTGGGGGCGGGCGGGGGTCCTCCCCAGCGGATCTCCTTACACTCGGGCCAGCGGGCGCTGCTCCCCGCGCTGCGCCCCCTCCCTGGCTCGGCTCCTCAGTGTTCAGTCCTTGGGTGATGCCTGAAGGCTTTCCCCGAGGGCTTGCGCGGGGAGGCTGTGCTGGGGCTTACCGAAGGGAGGGCACGGTCCAGGCCCTAGGGGTGCACACTGCCAGCAGCCGACGGAAGGATAAATCTTTCCCAGGAAACAGTCGGGCTAGGACGGGAGAACCACTGGGGCAGGGGCGACAGACCCCAATGTCTCACCAATGGGGAGAGGGGTGCACAGACCCCAAGGGGAAGGAAGGCCAATCTCCAACCTTACTCAGAGTCTCTAGGCACAAGCATTGCTCTGTCGTCATGGTTTCTCAGCTTTGGCTTCCAAAGCCAGCCCAGAACTTATGAGGAGGCTTTTGCAAAACCTCCTCCCCAGAAAAAGGGGGAATATATTTGCAGGGGTGCACAAAGCTCAATGAGCCCTCTTAGAAAAGACTGCGAGCTTTTGCTCGTGCCACGATTTTCTCTGTGAGTTTAGGGACTCTCTGTTGTTCTACTACTTCCAAGCCTTGTGACTGTAGGCAGGTTACTTAAACTCTCTGGGCTTCTGTTTCCTCCTCTGTAAGACTGGGGTACTAGTTATACCTACTGCTTAGGATTGTGAGGGATACATAAGTTACCACATGTACAGTATTCAATGTCCAGTAAGTGTAAGGAATTCTTAATAGTACTGTTATCCTCACTGTCCCAAGCCCTACAGATATGATGAGACTAGGAGGTTCTGACCCAGAGTGGAAGGGAGAGAGAGAGATGGAGACAGAGAAGAGAAAAGAGAGAGAATGGCTTTCCTGTTTGAGGACTCCTCCCTATCCCAACCCTCTGAACTACTTATGGGGGTGCTGCCCTATGCCGGGTCCTATGAGAGGCCTAGGCACTCATTACTCTTTTCAGGGTGTCCCTCAGAGCTGGGGGAAGAGGTGGGAAAGGAGTGCCTACAGAGCTGGCAAAAGGGTGAGTGCCAGGTTGGAGGGTGTGCTCTGGCTCCCAGCTGAAGCCCTGTCTCCCCGCCCCCACCTCAGTGCCGCTGGGCCACCCTAGCTCATCGGGCTAACGCCTGGGCCTCCTCCCACAGGCTGTTCGACCTGGAGCCCGACCTGCTGCAGCTTTTTCACTACAACTGCCGCCAGTTCTCCAGCCCGGAGGACTGCCTGTCGTCCCCGGAGTTCCTGGACCACATCAGGAAGGTGAGGGGGAGGTGGACGGGCCTGGACATTCAGCAGAAGGCCCTCTTGGAAGAGAATGGGAGACTCGGGCTGGGGGAGGTTACTTCTGCCCTGGCCTGGTCTCATTCCCCGTCTGCTGCAGGCAGGCATCTGCTGCTTGCGGGGGGTGGTGAGCGGGGCAGAGCCTCAGCCAGCTGGCCCCTACTGCACCCTGGCCCTCGGCGTTGCCCCGGGCTCCTGAGGGTGGTGTTGGCACTGATCCACTGGGGGCCACCTGCCTATGACAACCAAGCTGAGGTTTCCTTAAAGGCTCGTGACTCTCACAGTGCCTCAGTTTCTCCTTGGCCGGGGCAGACAGCACCATTTCGCTGCCATGTGTAGGGCTTTGAGACCCTCAGAGGAGAGGCACTGCCCTCACAATATAACATTAGTAGTTTGGCCACATGTTGAGTGCCTACCTGTGTGGAGACACAGATTGCTTTGCATTTCTTTAATTTTTTTTTTCTTTAAGACTTTATCTTCTTTTTTAAAGTAATCTGTACACCCAGTCTGGTGCTCAAACTTAAAACCCCAAGCTCAAGAGTCACACACGCCACCGACCGAGGCAGCCAGATGCCCCAGGGCCTGGCATTTCCAGGTCCTGGAATACTGAAGATCCTGGTTGACCTCTCCTACTGCTGGTCGGGACCCCCAGGTTCTAGACCATGGTTTGTGAGAGGGTGGGATTGCTCTGGCCTCTCCGGTTCACTGGTGCCTTGGTCTCGGCAGGTGATGCTCGTGATCGACACCGCAGTGACCAATGTAGAGGACCTGTCGTCGCTGGAGGACTACCTTGCTGGCCTGGGCAAGAAGCACCGTGCAGTGGGTGTGAAGCTCAGCTCCTTCTCGGTGGGTAAAGGGGCACTCCCTGACCTGAGGCCACCATGCTCCCAGTGTTCCCTGTCCCTCTGTTCTTTCTCCCCATTCCCACATCCCTCAGATGACTAGGGCTGGGGGGCTGCAACTGGTACTTCCCTGCTGTGTGACCCCTGGCTCTGCCTTGACCTCTCTGAGCCTCCATTTTTCCTTCCCTGGTATGGCTTCTCTTAGAACCATGGAAAGTTCAAGAGCCCCTGGGATTAACCAGTCTGCTCAGTTTCCTCTACTGTGTATAAAACCATCCCAAACAAATGATTTCTCCTTTCTCTGGGTTCAGTAGGGCAAGTGCTTTTGTTCCACGTGGTGGGGCTTGAGGCACTCAGGTACTGCACTCGGCGGGGGGTTCAGCTCCTTCTGGCCTGTCATCTTTCAGGGTCTCTTTCCCTGTGGTGTCTCATTATTCGGTGGCCTTGCTGAGCTTCCTTGCAGAGTGGCAGCTGGGTTCCCAGAGGGTGTAGCCCCAGTGTGCCAGCCTGCTTCCAGCTCTCCTTGCATCCCTCCTGGTGACAGCTCAGGGTGGAGGGACCCCACACAGGGGGCACAAATCCTCGAGGCGTGGCTCCCTGGGTGCCGCTGACGTGAGAGTCTACCCCAGAGTCCCCTCACCTCACCAGATTGTAAGCACCCAGAGGAAAGGACCGAGTTAGTCTTGTCCTGTCTCCAGCACTGGCACAGTGCCTGGTCTTTCGTGGATCTTCAGTAAATATTTGTGGACTAAGCAAACCATATTTTGTTCTGACTAACAATAACAAATGAGAGCTATTATTATTCTTGAAGGCATACTGTGTGCAGATGCTGTGCTAAGAGCTTTCTGTACGTGATCTCGTTTGCTTGCCCCAGCAATCCAGTGAGTGGGAACTTTGACTTTCTCTCTTTCACTGAAGAAGCAGTTGAGGCTCAGAGAGGTCACAAAACTTGCTCAAGGCCACACAGCTCATAAATGGTGGAATCAGCAAGTGAACTCAGATTTGTCTAGTTGCAGAGTCTGGGTCCTTAGTACTGTGAGTGAGGCCTTGCAGAGGAGGAAACGGAGGCCTGGGGCAATGACTTTGCTTGCTCTGAGCTGGGGAGTCCAAGACAAGGCCTTGGCCTCAGTCATGGGGTGATTGCAAGGCTGGGAGTGGAGTGAAATGCATCATTCGCTGTAAAGCCTCACATTTAGGGGAAGGGTGGGTTCCCTGTGGTGTCCAAGGATTGGGGCAGATCCTGCTCGGGAAGCATGGACCCCGTGCAGGAGAGAAGGGTCCGGGCCTCAGTTTTCTCACCTATGGAATGGAGCTATGCCTTCTGCCTTCAGGAGTGATAAGGTGCCACTTGCCTCTGCAGACGGTGGGAGAGTCCCTGTTCTACATGCTGGAGAAGTGCCTGGGCCCTGCGTTCACACCAGCCATGCGGGCTGCCTGGAGCCAACTCTACGGGGCCGTGGTACGGGCCATGAGTCGAGGCTGGGATGGCGAGTAAGAGGCGCGGCCCTTGCCCTGGGAGCCTCCCCCTGGCGGCCCCCATCCATCTGTGTCTACCTGTTTCTCTGTGTCTGTGGTAGCCCAGGCTCCCTGAGGCCTGCCTCCATCTTGGTCCTTGTCCCCTTGGTCATCCTGGGAGGTGACAGAGCAGGACTGGGTCTCTGTCCCCCTCACCTCCAACTGTAGATGAGGGTGGTGTTTCCTTTAGGAAGGGCCTTCTGGATCTCCCTGCACCCCTAGTAGCCTCTTTTGCCTGCCCTCTTTTCCCCCTGGCTTCCCCTCCTCCACTAGGAGAGGAACAGTGTTTGGTCGCAGGGCTGGCATGGGGCTGGGAAGGGAGAGAGCTCTGTGAGCATGGGTGCTTGTCCTCCACCCTTGTCAGGTGAGCCTGGGTCAAGCAGGGGCTTCAGGCATCTTCCCATTTTGCCTGCCTTCCATGCTTTTCTCTCCCAGGGCATTTGCTCCTCACAAGTAAAGAGGAGGGACTTTGTTAGCCTTCGTGGTAGAATCCCAGGTAGTGGGAGGAGGTAGTTAAGGGAACCGCTGAGGACTGTACAGTGACCTCATCTGTGTCTCAGATGCCCCTGCCAGGGTAGTATTTCTTTTGCTGTATCCTGTTCCCCCATTCAGGCTGCTGCTGGGAACTCCTTTAGTGCCCCTCCACTTAGCAGGAGCCAGCTAGCCAGCTGGGGGGGCGGTGTGGGGGGCAAGGAAGGAGGGATGATTTCATTCCAAAGAGCCAAAGAGACCTGAGTTCAGGCAGCTCTTCCTCACCACCCCTCGCAGCAGGGCTGGGTCTTATGTCCCCCAGCCTCCTTTCTGCCACTGCTCACATGGGCTGTGAAGCCACAGCTTCCCATGTTGAATACCTGGTGTGTGCCTGGACCTAGGCTGCTGGACAGAAGAGAGAGTGGCAGGAGAGGCCCTCCGCTCGCCCCAAGCTCTCTGCACTTGTACCTTCTGCTCCGTGCCGTGGTTGTATAAATTCACGAGGAATAAACCTGTTCTGTGTGCCTCTCTAACCTGTTGGGACTGGTCCTTTCTTGGGTGCTGGCTTGTGGCCAGATGAAGCTGCAGGGCATGGGACTTAAGGGCAAGGTGGGAGGATGGGCTCAGGAGGTCCAAGGGCAGGGTGGGTATAAAAGAAAGGGGAGGCTCAGGGAAGGCCAGAAGCTGGTGATGGAGATGGAGCTAGGGGTCTGTGATGGAAACTGGCTGGCAGGGCACCAACTAAGTTCTTCCTCTTGGGCACAGAGCCAGACTACATTTCCCAGTCTCCTTTGCAATTAGGTGGGGGCATGTGACCAAGTTCTAACCAATGGAATATGTGGACATGTGCACACCTTCAAATTCTTGCATGGTCCTCTGTGTTCTGTCACCCCTCCACCAAACCTTGAGGGCCACGTGTTGAAGGTGGCAGAGCCATAAGGTGGAAGGAGCCTGGGTCCCTGAATTGCTGCTTGGAGGAGCATACCCACTAATCAAAGTACCTGGTAGGACCCAGGAACTTCTTCAACCCATGGAATGAGGACTCACCCAATTTTAATTTTATAAGAAAGAGATGCAAACTTCTATTGTGTCTGTGCCATTATACGTTTGGGGTTGTTTTGTTCCAAAACACATGCACACTAGTCCACAGCCGGAAGCAGATCGCTGGTCAGGAATCTGGGAGCCCACCTCTTGGGGAACAAGGTGAGACCAGGGAGAGGAGTGGGCCAGGTGTCAGGACAGCAGCAGAGACCCCCCAAAGATTCACAGGGTCTCTGAGGAAAGCTTCTAGACCTTCCCTGGATAGGCAGGTGCCAATCCCAGAGTGGGCTAATTTTTAAAGAAATTAAATGGGTTTACCTTTTAGGAGTTGGAGAGCAAGTGTGAGCATTTGTGAGCATGTGTGTGTGTGTGTGTGTGTGTGTGTGTGTGTGTAGTCGGGAGGATTGGGCAGGTGGGGGTAGAGATCCAGCCAGGGTGTCTCACGTGAACAGGCTGTGTATGGTTCTAGGGGCCGCACCTGGGCCCCCGGCCTTGCCCTCAGCCAAGACCAGTGCTGTTGGTGCCTCCAGAGCCTCCCTAGCCCCCAGCTGGAGCCTCGTTTTGGGTAAGCTCAAGTGAGCCGGCCTGCCAGGCTGTGTGACCACAGACACTGAGCCTGGAGCGTGTTAGGAATGCTTTTCCCACTGTGACACCACAAGCCTTTTCTCTCAAGGCTTGGGGAGAGAGGGCCTCCTCCACCGTGAGCCCTAGTAACGGCGGAGACTTGGGGGGCCACGATGGACCTGCAGCTCCTGAATGTTTCATTGGGGTGACCTGGCTCTGGGAAGGTCCAATGCCCTTCTGTGCCCTGGGGTTTGAGCCATCCTAAGCTCAGGGTGTGTGTGTGTGTGTGTGTGTGTGTGTGTGTGGGTGGGTGGGTGCGCGCACGTGTGCGTGTGCACGCGCACTAGCGCATGTGTACCCGCATGTGAGTGTGCATGTGCATGTATTGGGGGGGTGGTTCCTTCCTCCTCCGTTCCGTCTCAGCCCTGAACCCTCTCTCTCTCGTGTTCCTCCGCATTCTGCCAGCCCCCATCTGCCATATTGGACAAGGGGTCACCCCTCCCTCCGCCCTTCCCTCGCCAGCGACCACCCTGCTTCTTTACTTCCTCTGGTAGCAGAACTCTTCTGAAGGGTCTTCCCTCACCATTTTCCTCATTCCTGTGAGGGAGTGGGAACCTACTTCAACCAGGCTTTCATCCCGGCCCCCATCTGTTCCACCCAGCTCACCCAGGACCTCCGTCCTGTCCGGGTCAGAGCTGGAGTCCCTGTCCTCATCTTGCTCTTCTGCTCAGCAGCCCTTGGAAGGATTGATCACTCTTTCCTTTTAGCTTTTTCTTCTAGAAAAATGTCACACAAAAACCTGAGCCTAGTGAATCTCCGTGTGCCCTTCAGCCAGCTTCGATGTGAGCAACTCAAGACCTCCCCCACCCCCTTTATTCCCCTGGAGAGTTTTAGAAGTGACTCTCAGACTTCGTGCACTTTTACCTGTAAAGTCTTCCATGGGAACATGTGGCTGATACCTTTTCCGCCTAATCCATGCCATTGACACACCTGCCGCAACGAGCAGTGTCTCTCCGCACCACCGAGGCCCGGGCTGCCTCTAGCTCCCCGTCCTGGCCTTTGCAGGTGGTTTGTTCAGTCACGGACCGCACACACTGCCTCTGGTTGGGCCTCTTAAACTTCTCATTCTCAGCCAGCCAGTCCTTTCTCCCTGTGCCTTTGATTTGTGGGAGAAACCAATTCATTTGTCCAGTGGCATCTCCAACATTCTGACTTGGCTGATGCTTTCTTGGGGCATCTTTGAACAACTTACTTCTCTGTGGTCCGAAGTCACTGTCAAGTGTGGTTAGCACTGGGTGCTCCCTGCTGACTTTCTGAGTCCTTGTCTTCCCCCTTGGATTCCAGATGCCAGGGTCCCCCGGTGTTCCTCCTTCCTCAATGCCCGTTCTTCATGTTCCCTGCAAACTCCTCTCCCATCTCCACTGGATCTCCTCTGGCCTTCAGCTCAGGTCCAGCCGGTCCCGTGCTTTAAACACTCCAGATGCTGATGATTCTGGGTCACATCTCCAACCTAACGCCCCCCTGCCTCGAGACCCATACCTAGCCCCCTGCCCCACGTCTCTACTAGGCATTTCAAGTGTACCACCACCAAAATAGACCCTGGAATGTTCCCTGACTGGCTCCTTCCAGCATCCTCTGCCTTGGTAAACCCGTTTCTCCAGTCATTCAGGCAGAAGAACCAGGAGCCATCCACACTTCCTTGCTTTCTTTCAGACCCCACATCTAATCTGCCCATGAGTCCTCAGACCTGTTCCAAACGTCTCATGCCCTGCCCCATTCTGGTCTGAGCTGCCACCGCATCTCACTGCAGTGCTCCAACATGGTTTTCTCCATCTTGTCCTCACCCACAGTCTGCAGGGATACCTCGGAGCCTAAGGTGATCACATCTCTCCCCCACTCGGAATCCTCCAGTAGCCTCCATGTCACTGGAGCAAAGCCCAGGGTCCCGCTGCTTTCCTAGAGGGCCTCACCCGCTGCATGCCCCGGCTCCCTGCCCGGGACCCTGTAGGTATTCCCTCCGGATCCGCCCCACACCCCCTCCGAACAGCCTGCATGCCCCCACATCTCATCCCCACAAAAGTTTGCTCCAGACCCTCCCCATGTGCAGTCACTCCCCACCCATCCTTAGAGCACTTGGCCCTGCTCACATCCACCATATACAGTGGCTGATTGCGTTATCATCTCTTGGGAATCTCCTGGAAAGGCTGCCATGAAAGCCACTTTGGGCTCTGTGTTTACAGGGCAGAGGTGCAGTAATTCTTCAGGCCGTGTCGACAGGGACATGGTGGCCTGAAGTGATCTTTGAGGCCCTGCATGCATCTCTTCGGATCAGACAGTAGTCCTTGTTACAAAGTAAGATGATTATGATGTGGAAGGTTTGCGGGTGCTAGGGATTAATCGCTTCAAAGACAGAAGACAAACATTTAGGCCTATTGGTGGTCTGCACCCACCTAACCTCTGAGGCCTTCCCAGCCTGCGGCTTTGTCCTTAGTTGTGGGCAGCAGGCCCACACTTCCCAAGGCAAGACACTGTGAGAGGCTGAGACCAGCTTCCCCTCTTTCTCGTCCACAAGAGCCTTGCCCTCTCAACCCTCACGGACACTAGAGTCACCTGGGGAGCTTTTGTACAATAGGGGTGCCTGGGGCCCCCCAGAACCTTTGGGTTCTTCGGGGATGGGGTGTGGACACTGGGATTATTTAAACTCTCCCAGGGGACTCTCACTAGCAGCCAGGATGGAGGACAGCAGCATCCCGACTGGAGAAGTGCTGGACTGCTGGGCCCAGGGGCCGTCTGATATTTAGAAAGTGGCTCTTTTGAGGAAACTGTGGGCTGCCTTCCAGTAAGCAGAGCTCCCGCAGTTCCCCAGCTCCCGGGTGCCTGCTCCAAAGCCAACTCAGGGACCCGGCTCTGGCCAGCTCCGAGTGTCCTCGCAACAGACCTGCACTCCCTCGAGCATGATGGAATTAGGTGGTGGGGATCCAGGCCTGGAGGAGCCCAAAGCCACCCCAGGTTTTGGCCTCCAGACAGAGAGGTTCTGGAGCCCAGTGCTCTCCTGCTTCCTCCCGCAGCCCTGCAAAGCCCAACCCGGCATGCAGTCAGGGGGCTTTGGTGCCCCAGTGGGCACAGCCCTGTCTGGGCATGGTCCCAGGCCTCCCTGGCACCAGGTATCCCTCTTGGCCTCCCTCTCAGCCTGTGCCACAGTCCCACTCCCAGCCGCACGCTCTCGGCCTCCCAGGCCTCTCCAGTCCTGCTGGCCGGCTGATACAAACTGACCAACCCCCACCCTCCTTTTAGGACTTGACATGACTGGGGCAATAGCCCACCTGCTGTAACTTCTTTGTCTATCTTTCTGTCTTTCCCTGAGCAAAGTCCCCTGAAATGTCCACTGAAGCAAGGAACGGCCCAGGGCCCGTGATCTGGGGGACCCTGGAGGCTGTCGAGGAGAGCCTGGGAGGCAGCTATTGTGACAAGCTGAAGGTCCCAAAGATCCCAGGGAAAGGTCCCTGGTCCTACAGCAGCCATCAGCCCACCCCGAGATTGTCCTGTTTCCCAGGGAAAGGTGAGGGAGGCTGCCTCCCCCCGCAGCCCTGTTCCCTCTGTCCCCTGGCTTAATCTGCTTCACTCAGTCATAAGGTGGAGCAGTTGTCCTCCTACCCCTGCTTTCAGGATGAGGCTGGCTGCAGGAAGGCCAGAACTTTGGTCTCCTAGGCCAGGACATATGCCCTCTGGCCCCAGCAGGGCATTTTCCCCCGACTTCGGGTACAACAGACATAACTAGCCTTTGCTAGAGCGCGTTTCTTATCCCATTCGGGCCTGACCAGGCAGTCCCACATACCTCCCCAAGGCCCAGCCTCTCTTCTACTTCCCTCTGCCCTCCTGCTGCTGGCCGGGGGGACCTCAGCCCTGTTTGCCACCTTTTCTGGGGACCTCCCCCTGCAATCTTCATCTTTTCAAGTCCAGCAGCTAGTCTAGCCAACAGCCCACTCCGGGGGGGCCAGCACTCACCCTGGGGCTTTTGCTGCCCAGGGAGGCTGCTCGGCAGCTTCATTGGTAGCTCCCGGATTGGAAGTCGGCTCTGAGAGCACCCGCAGCAAAATGAGTGGGGCAGACCAGATCAGTGGGGCTTCTCTCCAGCAGACCAGACAGAGCCTGTCAGGCCTTCCCCTGCGAGGACAGGGGTCTGGGAAGGCCTCTGGGACTGAAGGCAGGAAGCAAGTTGTGACACTCCAGCCTGGCAACCTCAGGGAGCGTCATCCCTTAGCAGCTCTGGCTCCTTCCAGACGCAGAGGCACAGGCCCACAGAGGTTGGGAGGACTTGTTTATTCAAGGCACAGTCATAGCATTAATAACAAGAAGGTTCAGCATTCTGGCACATTCCTTTAGTGGTGATGGCCAAGGGAAGCCCACACCCTACACCAGGGGCCCCAGAGGGTGCAATGCTGCTGATAGGCACTTTGCTTCCAGAAGCATCTCAGGAAGAGACAGGCAGGCATGGAGCTACTCCTGGCCCAGTGGGGCGCTTCTTAGAAGCTCTAGGCAATCCTGGGTTCCCTCAGAGGCAGCCCCCTCCAGAAAGAATCAAGTCTGAGAGGTGGTACTTCCCTGAAGGCTGGGGAAGGACAGCTGGGAAGTGGGCTGGGGGTGGGGTCAGACAGTGGTGGGTGGAGGCCAGTGGGTGAGACAAGTGTGGGCTGAGGGGGCAGGCCAGAGGGGAGGTGCCCGGAGAGGGCCTGGATGTGGTGGGACAGGAGCCAAAGCATAGCCACCCTCCGGTCACAATGACCATGAAGGTTGAACAGCTGGGGGAGGGGGCTTGCCCGATGTCCTCGGTCTCCAGAAAGAGTTGAGAAGTGAAAGGATTCTGGAACTTTCCCAACATTTGCACCGTCTCTTCTCAGAATCAACTGCACTTGGCCCAAATGCAGAGGGGCAAGCCCCCAGCCATGCTGCTGTGTAAGTTGCTGGGACTCTTTCTATATGCAGCGTCCAGAGGCTGACGTGTGGGTAGGGGACAGAGGAGGGACAGTGGCAGAAGCAGCAGGGACAGTCCAGCAGGGGCTGCAGGGGTGGGGGGCAGGCGCCAGCAAGTAGTGCCCAGGGAAGGGGAGCCTGCAGGCCAGCTTCTGGCAGGGAAGCCAAGAGCACACTGAGTATACCTTCTGGGGACCGGGGAGGGCCCGGAGCCGGCCATCTCCCCACGAAATGGGCAGATCTTGCAGGTGGGGCCCAGACCACTACTCAGAAGGGACCCTTCTCTTTTTTGGCTGGTGAAATGCTAGGAGGAGGGGGCCCTGAGGGGCCTAGGTTCAGAGGGACTGGCTGGGTATAATTTCCTTCTTATTCCCAGCGGGACAAGGAGTGGAAGAGACTGCGACTCCCCAGCTGACTCACGCTCTCTGGAAAGATCCCTCACACCAAGATCTGGGCCAGGCCCTGGGGGGATGGCAATGTTTGCCTCTCAGGTGCTATTTCTCGAAGTGAAGCCTGGAGCGTCTGCAGCTGAGATGTGGGGTGAGCCTCAGGTGGTCTGAGTTCAGGGGCACCCGTGTGCCTGGGACCTGGTGGGAAAGGCTCAGGTGAGGTGAGTCTGGGGCTGACTTCCGGCAAGGTGGCTGCAGGGACCCCGACCCTTGGAGAAGGGAGCTCAGGAGAGCTCTAGAGCACACGAACCCCTTTCGACTTGGCTCCTTCCGCCCACTGAGGCCTCAGCCAGCCCTATTCTGTGTCCTCCCCTGCTATGCTACTGGGTGGTCCTGATGGGGGCCTGTCCTCAGAGGCGGAGGTCTGCACCCCGCTGACGATGGCAAAGGTGCGTGGTGTCCCCAGCATTGTTCCTACTCAGGATTCGGTTCCTCCAGGTCTTGAGTGGCCGTGGCCCTGGGAAGGCAGCCTACTCCACCCGAAAAATGCTTCTCCGTGGAGGACACAGCCCCCACCCCACCCCCGTTCCCCATCCCCGGCAGGGCGTCTGCAGTGTCTGGGCCAGGACCATACTGGAGGCCACCTGAGTGGTCTTCAGTCCGGGGTACAGGGGACCCCACGAGAGGAAGGGTCCTGCTCAGGAGGCCAGGGAATGGCCTGTGCCTTCAGTCTGGAGCATGGCTTCTTACCCTAAGCAGCTGCTCACCTTGGCTGTGCTGGGGACCCTGCACTCAGTGAGTGTGAGGCAGGAGCAATTTTCAGTGGCCACGTTCTTGACCTTGGGGGTCATTAAGGCCTGGGGCTTGGGGAGCTGCGTCTGGTCTATCACCTAGCGTCTGGGGAGAAGGCCCCACTCCATGAACTCCGCCTCTGCCCCACCCCCACCGTGTAGTAACCAGCCAAGGCTGCCTTCATCAAAATGCACACAGGTCCCGTTTAATGAACCCCGAGTGATCGTGAAGGAGAAAGGCCTCTACCCTGCGGCTCCCGGGGATGTCCACTGAGGGGCGGAGGACAAGGAAGGGTCTCAGCTGCCCCTTGCTCCGGGTGCTCGCCATGCCGGGCTGTCCTGATGAGGCCCCCACACACGCCTGTGCTTCCTCAGGCCGCTGCGGAGGGATCACAGGAGGGCGGGGGGCCGGGGTCGGAGCCGCGGCGGAAGCTCCTCAGCGGGGCAGCTGGTCGAAGGGTAGCAGAGACCCCGGAGAGTCTTCGGTGGGCGTCTTGCTGCCTCCTCCTTTCCGCACACCTCAACTCTGACCCATCTGTGCCCAGGGCTTCAGCCACCTTTCCCGAGATGCGGTGCCGCCCATAGCCATCCCATCCTGGGGTCCCTCTACACTGTCCAGCACCTGCCGTTCAAGCTAGTCAGCAGGCTGGGCCTCTCCGCTGGGGCCTTCCCAAAGTCTGCAGGAGGTAGTGGGGAGGTCGGGATGGCCTTCCCTCCTCCCCCTGCTGGGCCCTCCCCTGGCCGCCGCTCCCCCCATGGAGTCGCCAGGTGGAGGCCTCGGGTCCTGGTCAGTGGTACCGGCTCTGGCCCTCCAGTTCCAGCCCTTCCTGGAACTGGGTGGAGCCCAGCTCCTGTGCAAAGCCCCTCACACCACTCTCTTCTTCATCCTCCTCCGGCTGTCTGCTCATGGTGCCGTAGGTATGCCGAGCGGGGGAGGAGGCGGGGGACAGGTTCATCTCCGGCTCCTGCAGCACAGTGGCCACGTACATCTGCTTGGGACAGAGAGGGGAGATGGGGAGCGGGGGCGCAGGTCACACCTGGGGCCTGGCCCGGGGCACACCCTCACACTCATGCCACCCTGCCCCTGGAGCCATAGATCCTTCCTTCTCCCCCAGCAGCCCGAGGCCCCGCCCTCCCTCAATCATTCAAGGGCAACTCCAGCTCCGAGGGGGAGTCAGTGCAGGCCTCCTAGCCCGCTGCTCCTGCAGTAAGGTTCCGTTCATTCTTGGTTCCAGGTCAGGCTGAACCTGGGGGGAGAGGGCTCGAGACTCCCCTGAGCTGGGGTCTGGAGAGACACCCATCCCTGAGCCAGTGCATTTCTTAATATAGCATAAGAAGCGCAGCCACGCCTCCCCTGGCCTGTGAATCAGGATTTGAAAAGAGACTGCTAGTCGAGGTCTTGGCTATGTGACCTGTCAGGTCCAGGAAGGGCCCCAGGAATGCCTGGGAGGGCAGTGGAAGTGAAAAACAGGAAGTACTAGGCACGGAGCTCTTTGTCATCCTCCAGTTGCTTTTAAACCAACTCCTTATTTTGAAAATAGGTAATTATGGGATAGAATTAAATCTTTCCTGTAGGAATTCATGTCAGTGAAATCAAAGAGCCCTGGCTGAGGAGGGAACATTTTTCCTCCAGAAGAATCTAGATATTTGTAGCATTCCAGAGTCAACCCCATGTAAACCTTCTGGTCCTAAGAGGCAAACTGGGAACTGAACAAGGAAGAGCCGCAGTCACCCTCTCATCGGGAGTAACCGGCATCCTTAGTGGGAAAAGACGGGGTCGCCTGTGCCTCCTGCTGTGTGTACAGCAGAGCCTACGATGTGTTTTCGCCTCTTGGGCTGAATGAGAATCTCTCCAGCCTTTGGACTGAACTTCTAGTTTTCAGGGAATACGGAAGATAATGGAACCTGCTTCATGGAACCATCATGAAGAAATAGCCAGAAAAACCCAGAAGGTGGGGAATTCTGCAGGACCGCTGGCTGGGTTGCTCCAATAGGCCATAGACACATGCAGGGCCGGACTCATCCAGCACGGAGCCCGGACTGGATCTTGGTTTGGATATGTTTTGTGAAACGTATTTCTGGAACACTTAGGGTGACTTGACTTGGGTTGAGTATTTGAAGACACAGATATTTATGCACGTGGAGAGATGGAGATGGTTTAACTAAAAGTGCAGACTGTAAAACAATATGAACAATATCATTTCATTTCAGCTAAAATCATACATACACCTGGGGGAACAGATACTAAGTTATCAGGAGTCATATCCAGGGCATGAGGTTATGAACTTTTTATTTTCTTGCTTTTGCTTCTCTGTTTTTTCTCCATAATTATCTGCAATGTTCACAAACTACTGTGGTTATCATGAAAGACTAAGAAAATCAATTCCAGTGATTTTCTTCTTTTTTCAAGCTCAGGCTTCAGAATGCAACTTCAAACTTTGTTCCACCACCGCCTTGCTCAGTAATACCCTGGGGCCTCAAATAATTGACCATTTTGAGCCTCAGTTCCCCTATTTGTAAAATAAGGACAAGCATGCCCTACTGTGTGAGTCTATCATCCCATAAAAATTAAGAACGAGAATGGCAAAGTGTGGGGTTCCTAAGAAGATTCCAGAGGGTTTGTCTTGTGAGGCACCCTGGGGACAGAGGCTATGTGAAGAGAGGCCCCGCTTTGAAAGCTTTGGAGACTTTACAACACCGAAGTCCCTTATCCCCATCACCTCCCAGAGGAAATCTGGCCCACTCTGGAGGGTTTTTCCCCAAGGGGAGGCAGGCCCACGGCTCTGTGCATTGGGAGTGGGCATGTCCACCACTGCTGTATCTGTGCACTTTTCCCCAGCTCTGCAGTGACCAAAGAGCTCTGTCTCCAACCAACCACCCCTCTGGGCCTTGCTGCCCACTGTGCATTTCTACCACACCGAAAACTGTCTTCTGGTGCCCATTAAGCTCCAGATTCTCTCTTCCAGGCCTTTGCACAGGCTGATCCTCTTCCTTGCATGCTCTTCCCTCACATCCTATTCCACCTGGCAAACCCTACTCCCACATTCTTAGAGTCAGATTAGATGTTCCCTCCTCCAGGAAGCCTTCCCTGAGTGCCCAGGCTGGTTGGTGCCCTTCTTCAGTGCTCCTCCAAGGTGCCCTGGCATCGGGTAGCCAGCTCAGAGCAGGCATCGGCGGCCCTGCTTCTACCCTGGAGACAGGGATGTGAGTGAGCGTTTGGGCCCCTCCAGGCTGAGCCATGGTAAGGGAGCCAAAAGGCCAGCCTGCTGGGCCCCCGCATTCTGACTTGGCCTCGTCTCTTCACACGCTGATGGGCTCACTCGTGCGGCCCTGCCGCTTGCTGCCTTACCCTTCGGTGCAGGCCTCCATTCTGGGCGCGCCGCTCAGCCTGGCGTCTGTGCCCTTGGAGGCAGCCTTCGGTCCTGAGGCCGAGCCCCAGCATGTCCCTGCGTCTACATGACTCATCTCGCTGTGGCTGGGCCTGCCCTGACCCCTCTCTTCCTCTTTCGGTTCCTTTTAGAGTAATTCTTGCCTCTTCTGTTTTTCCATCCCTTCAGCCACGGCCACGGCAGGAATTTGACCTGGGCCAAGTCCTGCTGTGTCAGGGGAGGGAGCCCCAGGGCCCCCGTCTCCTCCCCAATCCCCGGGGTGGGCACTAAATGCTGGTGCCCCCCGCCACACTGCTGCCGGAGGAGCCCACTGCTGCGGGTACCCCCTCCTGACCTGTCCCCCAGGGTGAAGGCAGCGACTCACAAGGGAGGTGGGTGTGGAGGAGGTGCTGCTTGGCTCCATGTCGAACACGGTCTCCATCTCCTCCTCGGGCTGCAGCAGTGGGGGAGAGATGTAGGCGGTCATGGACTGGGGGTGTCCACCCTCTGCTCCCCCCCTCCCCAGATCTGCACCTGGGCCTCTGGCTCCCCTGGCGCTCGCCGCCGTCTTGTGTTTTCCCAGACCTGCAGAAAGAGGCCCAGCTGGTGGCCCTTTGGAATGTTCCATCCACAGAAACCACAATGGGTGGAAGTAAGGAGAGTGGGGGTTGGGATTCCATTGTGAGCTTGGACTGTTGGAAAAGCCTTGACTTCAACTGTCTCTTCTTTCCTCCTGTGTTCCCTTCTCTCTGAGACCAGTCCGACAGCACGGTCTAGAGCCACTGCTCCCTTCTTTAGAGTGGTCCCCTGGGCCGCCAGATCATATGGCATCGTTAGATTGGGAAAACAGAGCTAGAGGCATTGTCTACTCTGGTTCCTCACGGCACTCAAGCCAGGGATGGAGGCGGGGCCTGGCAGAGCAGGCGGGGGGTGGGGGGTGGGTGGGGTGGGGGGGTGGGGGTGTGTGTCTGAGCCCAGGGCCCCCATATGCAGGGCTGCTAGAAGTAAAAGGATCCTCTTCCAAGAGGCTCCCTCCCCTGACTCAGCAGGATACCAGAACTTTAACTTCCTTCCTTTTCTTTATATACATTCATTTAAGGACATAATTTATTATTATAGACTGAAAAGCCGCATTCATTGACACAAGCACAAATATAGATAAATGTACCACGATAAAAATGGGTAATCATGAAAAATTAAAAAATATTTTAGTCCCCAGAAATCATTCGAGCATGGCCACACAGATGTGCCACCTCGGGAAATGCCCATGGAAGGCACACAGCACTGCTGGCGTGGGTCTCACAGGCAGGGACAGGCTCCCTTCTCGAACAACGAGGCCAGGCTGCACTGGCCAAGAGCCAAAGGAGTCCCGGGGTCCAGAGGGTCAGGCCTCAAGCATAATAGCCTGGGATTCCTAAAAGTGTGATAACTACCCCCCTTCCCCAGGGCATCGTCCTTCTCCACACCCCTCCTTCCATCCTTCACCCCGCCCTCTCTCCCTCAAGCCTCCCTCCTTGACCGGTGCTCACAGCTCGGTGGCTGGACAGGCTCATACCCGCTGTTTGGAGGAGGTGCTGGGGGAGAGGAGGAGAGGACAGTTGTCTTTTAAATCTCCCCACCATGCAAGGGGGCCAGTGCTGGGCCACACATGCACCCCGAGTCCGCACAGCTTATTATCAGAAAGACAAGAACCTTTCATCTCTGTGGCGCCGTGGGTGTGCGGGTCGGGAGGTAGCTTAGAGCCATACCCGGTGGTGGTGGGGGCAGCGAGAACGAATGGAGGCAAGGAAGGGTCACTCACCTCATAGTCAGTTACCCCCTGGAGCTTCCCCAGAAGGGTGCTAAGGAAGGCGATGACCATGGAAAAGATGAGCGTGGAAAGGGAGAAGAAGGTGATGGTGTGCAGCGTACCTGCCGAGGAGAAGAGCAGGCCGTGGGCTTTGGTGCTTGAGGCCCGGAGCTATGGGCAGAACTCTGCCAGCTGAGATGCCGGGTCCCAAGGGGCCCCCCTCAGCACCTCTGTGGGGGCCCTGAGTCCAAGGCGGAGAGGCCCCTGCCCCCATTCTCCTCCTAGCAGCTGGAGTCAATGCGCCTCACATGGGACATCGTCCCCAGTGCTGTGGGACCAGCCTGGAATTGGGCATCTGGTGGATTCCACGACCTAATTTAATTGCCCTATGTATCCAATCCACTCAAGTGGCCAGGAGACAAGTCCTTCTGGACCTGTCTGTTTCCATCCCACATCACAGACCCTGGGCAGTAGCTTGGGGTCACTCATTCATGCTGCTGCCCCCAAACAGGGTCTCTGAGCCATGCCGGTCCCTGCGAGCTTCTGCACCAGCCCTCACCTGCGCTAACGGCACTGAAGAACAATCCAGAATTCAAGTCAGTTACATTTCACTCAAAGACATTTGGTGACTTTTTTACAACACCGGTTTTCTACTGAGGTAAAGATTAAAAATCAATCTTTACAGTCAGAGGCTAACCCATAATGATGCTGGTCATTGTGTTTCTATAGGAGCAAAAATGGCCAACAGCTTCGGCATCCAACCACAGAGAGCTGCCGGAAACGGGTGGCATTCATTGAAAGGTCCGTGCCCAAAGAGCACTTCAGTAACCCAGGGCGTTGCTCAGAACGCCGTGTTGAGTGAAGTAAGTCAGGATACAGGACCGAACGTCACAAAATGGAAATCGCGATTTTGAAAATTATGAACGAATCAATAAAGCCCCTCCTGCTCTGCCCTCCCCCCGAGACTGTGCGCACAGAATGAGGACTGAGGGCGACAGAAAGCAGCCTCCGGGGGTGATGACGGGGCATTCAGATCTTGATAATAAATGTATGTAGTCTTTTATACTTAGGAGAAAAATGATTTTTAAAAAACGAAGTCCGCTAGGTGGCAGGGAAAGGCTGGGGGTGGAGTAAGAAACGGGGAGATGGCGACAGATGGATGGCATGCAGAAGTGATGCGAGCGGAGCTGTTTCCAGCCACCGCGACAGGAGACTTAAGAAAATAGTTTCCTTTCTCCGCTCCACTGAGGGGATGAGGATGCAGGGTCCCTGAGGGAAGACAGGTGTGGGGAGAAGGCCGGAAGCCATCTGGTGGTGGAGAGGAGGTCAGTGTGAGCTTCTTGCCTCAGAGGGGATGGCCTGAATGCGGTCCACAGGGACAGGGATGGCAGCTCTTTGTGGCCAAGAGCAGGGGAAGAGCTGGCCACTGGGGCAGATCCTGAATCTTCCTCCAGGTTTTAGGCAATTTGGAAGACCAGGGGACTCATGGGATCCCACGGGGGGATGTCACCATTGAGCCCCACAGCTAACACCGCATTCCTGCCAACCTTGAGTTAGAATGAAGAAATGTGATGTTTCCTGCTCTGAGGGTCATCATCCGAAGTGCATACGATCTGGACCGTGCTGGTCTGAGCCTTCCCCTTGCCTTCAGAGGTCTGCCAGGACTCTAGTCCGAGCCCTAATCGAGGCCTCGAGAAGCCGCCAGGGTACGGGGCCTGCAATCCGGAGCAGCCCCTGCTCTTCCCAGGCCTTCTCTGCTTGCCGGGAGCAGAGGTGCTGTTGAGGGCCTCACGAGGCACTGGGGCACAGGCTGGGGCAGGAAGGCCAGGCGGGCCCCATACCTACCTAACCGCAGGATGGAGAAGAAGAGCATCCAGAACAGACCCAGGAGTGGGGCGAAGATAGCCTGGTAGACAGCGGCCATGTGGATCTGCTCGTTGAGCTTGGTGGGTGCGTAGGAGTAGTACATGTTGTAGCGGTCCGTGATGTGCTTCATGCACAGGTAGAGCAGCCCTGGGGGGCAGGGCCGGGGCGGGGTGGGCGGGAGGAGTGGTGGAGGTGGTGGGGGGGGCGGGCACATGCTCAGTGGCTGCTTCCATAGCCGGCCGCCCCGCCGCAGAAGAAGATTCAGGTCTGCCCGGGCAGCGATGGCCAAGGATGGGCCGTGGGGGCCTTGTGGCACCGACCTCTGGGACCCCCATTTCCCTTCCGCCAGCTGGGTGAAGGGTCATTTCCTCACCAAACATCCTGTGTGAGCAGCCATGCAACCTCCCCTGACCTGCCCCGGCCCTCCCTGCTCTGCTCACAGTCCCCGGCCTTCTCATGCTCTGAGGTTGGGGGGCTCAACCCTTCCTCCTGAGGATGTGCAACTCTGGGGGTGCCCGAGGGGGGACTCACCGAAAGGGACAATGATAGGGCAGGTAATGCTGTATGCTATCACCACGCTGAAGACGTTCATCATCCACGCGTACTCGCGCCCATACTGGAAGTCCATGGCCTGGCTCTGGGGTGGGAGGCGGGGGTCCCTTGAGGTGGCCTGGTCCCCCCGGCTGGGCCCCCTCTCTGGCTCCCTGGCAACCCCAGGCCACCTTGCCTCTCACCCCGGGTCCCTCATGCCCCCAGTAGGCTCCCTTCCTGACATGACCCCCCCAACCCCAGGGAAGGGCTGTGCACAGGCAAGCGCCCGGCCCCCACCTTTCTGATGTGGACTCTCTCTGGCTCCGACCTGGAGAAGAAGAGGCGGGTGCTATACAGGAAGAGGGACCCCAGGCGCAGCAGCTCCATGCCGGTGCCCAGCAGAGCTGCTGTGATCACGTAGTTGACGAAGAAGGCCCCGTTGTCCGGCAGGAACACACACCTGGCCGCGTGTACGGCGGAAGGCGGCACGGAAGCCAGAGGGAGAAGGAAAGGGTGCAGATGTTGGGAGAGGGGCGGAGGGTGGGCGTAGAGATGGGGCAGGTGGAGGGGGGGATGGGGAAGGGAGACGGGGTGGAGAGGTGGGGTCAGGGTAGAGAAGGGGAGGGGCGCAGAGGGTGAGGGTGGAGCCGTGGAGAGTAAGCTTCATATACACATGTGCCCCCAGTCCAGCGTAGGTTAACACACACTCTTCTGAGCAAGGATGGGGCTGGTCTACATCACGTGTGGGTGTGTTGGGAAATACACTCTCTGGCTTGACCTAAATCGAGACGCTGACCAGGGCCCACAGACCCCACAGAGTCCCTGTGGAGAAGCTTGGGGGTCTGTGACCTTGAATGTGAACAAATGAAGGAGACACGTGTCTTGACATTCACAAGCCTCTAACTGCCATGTATGACCCCTCCCCATGAAGAACATGGGCAACAGATCACAGCAATGTCAGCTATGGCTGTGAACCAGTCACCAGCTGAAATCAGACATTTTCTTGGGGCGCCTGGATGGCTCAGTCGGTTAAGCATCTGCCTTTGGCTCAGGTCATGATCCCTGGGTTTTGGGATGGAGCCCCACATCACATCGGGCTCTGGGCTCAGCGGGGAGCCTGCTTCTCCCTCTCCCCACTGCTCCTGCTCTCTCTTCCCCCCTTTCTCTCTCAAATAAATAAAGTCTTTAAGATATTTTCATAGCCCACTGCAGTGGGTAGTGATATCTGACGGTGTCTTTACACTTGCCATCACTTCAAAATGATGACCGTTTTTTTTTTTTTTTAAGATTTTATTTATTTATTCCACAGAGAAAAATATAGCCAGAGAGGGAACACAAGCAGAGGGACTGAGAGAGGGAGAAGCAGGGTTCCCGCCGAGCAGGAAGCCCGATGTGGGGCTCGATCTCGGGTCCTCAGGATCATGACCTGAGCCGAAGGCAGTCGCCCAACCAACTGAGCCACCCAGGCGCCCCTGATGACCATTATTAAACACGCAGCTAAATTAGACGCACTAACTTTGCATGATTGACATGTTCCTGTCTGCAGGTGTGTGCCTGACACAGCTGCCCAGCTTCAGCTAGGAGTCTCTCAGCCACCTGAATGCATGGTTGTGCTGCCTGTTCTCACACGGTGACCCAGGCATCTCTGCTCCCTGTCATGTGTCCCCATCTACACAACTCTGTCAACTTCTTAAAAAGGAGAAATCTGTGAGGTCCCTGGATATACCTCAGAACTCCTTCAAAACTATTCTTTGTTGATGGCATCAAAGTTGAGTCTTGGACTCTTTTCTCTCTCATACATAAACTTTAGTGAAGTTACTGACCTAACCAAAGATGAACTCATTCATCTTTAAAAAAAAAAAAGAAAAGAAAAAGAAAAAAGAGTCCAACTTATCACAGGTACAGTTTTAATTGCAGAAACCTTAGAGAATTCTGATCCTTGCCCTATAAAGCCAGCTGAGAAAGCTTGCATGTCATTTGCAACATTACACCTTTGAAAATTGGGATTTTCAACATTTGTAACCCAAAAACAAAACAAAATCAAAATTGGCAGGATGTCCACCATGACACGCATGTTGCTTCGTCAAAGATCCTGCCACCCCACCCAACTGAATTGAATGTCTTCAGCAGGCTAAGCAGTCTTACTGTTCATGCTGATTCTTCTAAAACAATACAATATAACTTTGGCTTGCTTGTATTTAAATGCATTGTCTTCTTATTAAATGTGCTAATGAGGATTTTATTACAATATTTAGTATAATTAGTTTTCTTTGCAATCCAGGTATTTTGTACATTTAAAGACACTGATTCAGAGTATATATAAAACTGGCAAAATGTGAATAAGCTGTGTGGATTGTACAATGTCAGTTTCCCGGCTGTGATTTGGCACTATAGTCATGCAAGATGCTACCAGAGGGGGAACTGGATAGAAGGGTACGCATGACAGTGTAGGGGCAATTTCCTGTAAATTTACTATTATTTCCAAAATTTCATTTGGAGAAGGGATCCCTGGGCTTTCCCAGAATGCTAAATGGGTCCTGGGCCCAAGAGAGGTTAAGAGGCTGCTTAATGACAGTCTTTGCATGCATGCATCTCTACCTGTATGAGCAAATGAAGGAGACACGTGTCTACCTGGTGTGGACCCACAGGAGCCCAGCGGACACAGGGGGCACGCTTGGGGCACATGCTCTAGTACTCACTGGAACCTGATGGACGCCTGTTCCAGGTAGTAGATATCAAAGAGCCACCGGAAAAAGACATCCAAACTAGAAGAACAAGGTAGGCCCTTTAGCTAATGAATCTATGAGCTGAGGCTTGGGGTTCAGTCCCTCTTGGCCAGGCTTGCCTCCCTCTGTCCTCCCTGGCTCAATCGCTAGAGACTCTGGCATTCTAGTTTCCAGCTGGTTGTTCTAGTTTCCATACTGCCTCTCTGCCTTCTCCATGCCTCCCCTGCCCCAAACCCTCTGGCCTCTCATCTCAAGGCTACCTCTTCTAGCAAACTTTCACCAGCCATTTTTCTCACAGTGCTCTCTCCCTCTTCTGGATTTCCACCTCATGCTGGCTAGGGTTTTCCCACCTCAGGCTGTCAGTTAGCTGATAGGCATGGCTTGTTGCCCCAGATGGATGATAAGCTCTTTGAAGGCAGATGGCTGATGGCTTAGAGTTCACCTGGCTCATGCTAGGCTCAATGACTATCATTTGAGGAATAGATCTATAGCGAGCACAGGTAGGCCTATGATATCTGAGAGAGGAGGTTCCAACTCCAGGGTGAGCCTGTCTGACGGAGAAGGGACACTTGGAGGGGAGGTACCTGGTCAGTCCCATAGAGGGCAGAATAATCACCATGAACACCAGAAAGATGTAACACTTATTCACGATGATCAGATTCTGGCTTGATCTACAAGGGAACAAAGAAACATGTGATAAGAACCAGAGGCCTAACTACAGAATGGACAGAAAGGCAGAGACAGCTACCTGGCCTGGAAAATGTGTTGGAGAGCACCTACCAAGGCCATCCTCCCACCGCTGGGAGCAGCAGCACCACCGAGCCGCGTCTGCCTCGGGCACCGGACCGGGAGGAAAGGCACACAGGTGCTGTGTGCTATCTTTGCTACAGGGACATTGCCACCGATGCCCAGGATCTCTGCAGGGTCTCAACCATCAACATAAGCCATGTTCTTGGCCAGAGGAAGGAAAAGTAAGGGTTTCTTGTAGGACAAACCTCTTGGCTTACTGCCTGGTTGGATGGTAGGAACTTTCGGCGCAGGAAATCACTTTGGAAACCCGCACAGCCTTCAGGCAAAAGCATGTCCACTCCCCCGCCAGGATGTGGCGAATACTTTCCACCCAATCGGCTACCACCAGAGAACAAAGAGGGCTAACCGGTTATTAGGGCTAAAGCTCCTATCGTTTAAAACGTGGGTGCCAGGGGCGCCTGGGTGGCTCAGTCGGTTAAGTGTTTGCCTTTGGCTCAGGTCGTGATCCCTGAGTCCTCAGAGAGTCCTGCTATCTCCCTGCTCAGTGAGGAGTCAGCTTCTCCCTCTCCCTCTGCCCCCCCTGCTCATGCGCTCTCTCTCAAATAAACTCTTTAAATAAAATGTGGGTGCTGCATGGGCTACACGTGTCTACAGTCAGCTTGAGTTCACGGGCTCCTCGGTGACATCTTTCTGCCATCTTTAGACAATTCCTGCTCTCTCCTCCTCAGCCTGGGCTCCCTGCCTGCAGTTCCTAGCTGCCCATCTCTGCCCACAGCTCCATCCCCTCAGTGTGTGGCTGGGACTGGGGGAGGAGCCCAAGGAGCACAAGACAGGGATAGTGGCCCCATCTCAGCATTCCTGAAGCCAGAGGCCCAGAGACGACTCAGTCCCCTCTTTCAATATAAATAAATAAATAAATAAATAAATAATAAATATGTATGTATGTATCTTAGTCTTTTCGGATGGTTTTGGGTACCAAAGCCATCCCACGTCAATTCGATTCCTTAGGCCGGAGAGGAGGCCCTGACACCAGGCTGGTGGGAGAGTGGGCAGGGGAAGGGGCTGGGTCTGGGGCAAAGAGCAGGGCTGGGAGGGGAGGCCCCCATCTCACCTGGTCCAGTGGGCCTCTAGAAAGGCCGAAAAGTAGACAATCAGAGGCATTATCACTGTAAATGCCCAGAGCATCAGGGAGGGAAAGAACTGGGTTATGATTGGGCTCTGTGGGGATAGAGCAGAGAAGGCAGAGAGACATCAGTGCAAGCTGCGCCCCCTCCCCTCCCAGGCCACCCCTGCTTCTCCCATACCTCCCACCTTTTCTCCCCCAGTTTAGTCCCACAGGAGATTTGGTTTCCCTGGGGCTGCGCAGTGGACCTGACCTTCTTCGTCAGCCTTGCTGGCCAGGGGTCTGCTTGGTTGGGGTAGGCAGAGGCTGGCACCGCAAGGCCATGTGGTGCCCTCAAGGGGCATGGATCTTCTATGCTGAGGTCCCTGTAGGGGCAGCCTTGGACCAGAGCCAGCTGCTGCCACTGACATCTCACAGCTCAGACAGAAGACACTCCCTTCCATGTGATGTGGTGTGCAAGGTGGTAGAGAAGGGGGAGGAATCTGCAGGGGAGCTGTGGTGCCCCTGGGGCCTACTGTGAAGCTGACAACGGGGGTCAGAAGCAAGCAGCCAGAAGTGGTGTGGCTTGATTGTGCGTGTGTGCGTGCATGTGCATGTGTGCATGCGTGTGTTGCTGGATAGGGACGGGGTAATAGGGAAGAGGAGGCCTTCCAGGCCCGTTATGACAGCCTGGAGACTATAGGATTTGGAAATGGGCCCACCCAGCTCCTCTGCAGTCCCCTGTCAGGAAGAGGCAGCTTTTGACCCCAGGGACGGCTCCCCGAGGCCCACCGCTCCCAGCCTGGAGGGGGTGTGTCTGGAGGTGAGGGAGGTGGGCGTCCTGCTTCTCTCTGATGGCTGCGTTAGGACTGACCTCACTCTTCCCCACCCTCAGCCCTCTCCCTCAAACGAGGGACCCCCAGCTCTAGAAGAAGCAGGAGGAACAGAGCTGTCACACCGCCCACACCCTCTGTGGCACCCTTTGTACTTCTAGTTGACCTCTGGTGACCCAATCTAAAGAAGCCCTCCAAGCCCTCTCTTGACTGGACCACCCACCCCCGCAACTCACCCCAGAACCTGCCTGCGCCCCCCCACCCCTGCTCGCCTTCCTCTGCAGCTCCAGCCAATCGGATGGGCAATGACCTGTGCATTCACCCCTTTAGAACAAAGAAAACTCTACACCACCATGGACACCGCCACCACTCCCGCCATGTTGGTGAGGCAGGGAGCCGTGTTCCGGGGCCCCCCATCCCATCCTCGCTGGAGTCCTTCCCTCATTTCCCTGGGGCCCCCACGCCTGGCTCAAGCAGAGGCGGCACCTGCAGCTTCTCAATGGGGCGGGTGACGTTGTACATGTCGATGGTGTTGATGATGATGGCAGGCGTGGTAAGGAAGAAGAAGAGGAAGAAGAGGAACGTGTTGATTGCAATAAAGCGAGCCCACCAATGGAATCGGCGGACGGATAGGTGTTTCCTGTGGGGGCAGGGATGGAAGAGGGAGACACATTTAGGACCTGGGGTCCCAGCCCTTAGATGGGGCTCACGTGTGGGTTCCTGCATGTCAGCGGGAAAGCTAAGCTGCTCTGGGGCCCAGATCTGCATGCACGGCACGCCAGGCCCCAGATCTCCCCTTCAGTCAGACCTTTGTCAAGGCCCTGGTGGTGGGCTGGGTCTCGGGGTAGACTGAGGCTGTGGTGCTCAGAAGAGGACAGGGCCCAGCCCTGTAGGCAGCGGAGAAGAACAGGCCCCGATTCCTTTCCCACCCTGTTCCCATCTTCAGTCTCAGAGGAGCTGAAAGGAGAGGGGAGGGGCAGTGGGGCTTACCAAATGATATCTTTAGGGTGTGGAGCCAGGGCGACCCTCCAGCGGTAGGATTTGACGGTGGTGCTCACAGAGGACTGCTGAGGGGACACGCCGCACTGGATGTACTTGTGATCTTCTAGGATGCTGTGGAGATGGGGGGGGGGAGCAGCTGGGGCTGAGGACCACAGGCTTAGGAGGGGTCTCATGCCCGGGTCCTACAGATGGCCCCCTTTCCTGGGGACTCTCGAAGCCTTGAGTATGCCTCCCAGGACCTTAGAGGTGGGCAGCTCCTACAGCCTCGTCCCTGCAGGAAAGAGGCAGCCCCGGAAGGGTCTTCCCCGGGCAGGGAGGAGAAATATGCTTCTCAGTGAAAGTCTTTTCCCCTTGGTAGCAGGGGCAGCACAAAGACACGCTCTTTCTTCGAGGTTGACCGGGGGGTGGGGTGGGGGGGACGGGGACGACGATGACACTAATTTCAGCCTCATCTCATCTCAGTATTCATCTCAGTATTCACAGCTACCCACTGAGTTCTTTTCGACGCCTGACCCTGTGCTAATTGGCAATGAAGATAATCCCCATTGAAGAGATTACTAAATGGAGGTAAGACACAAGACAAAGAGGGGCAGGTACTGGCTCTGGAGTCTTTGGTCTTCTAATTCATATTTCTGCAGTAATTAAAGCTCAGATCCTTTCTCAGATCCTGAGACAGTGTCTCAGAACAGAAACAGTATTGGGGCACCTGGGTGGCTCAGTCGATTAGGCATCTGCCTTCTGTTCAGGTCATGATCCCAGGTCCTGGGATCGAGCCCTGCATCAGGCTCCCTGCTCAGCAGGGATCCTGCTTCTCCTTCTGCCCCTGCTCCTTCTCTCTCTCTCTCTCTCTCTCTCTCTCTCTCTCATATAAATAAAATATTTAAAAAAGTAAAAGAAACAGTATTGTCTTACACTGGTATATTGTTTTACATAACATACACTAAAGAAAACACATATCCCTTCTTAATCCTTTGGGGGGTGGACAGGGAAGATATAAATAAACAAACTGGGTAGGTAAGAAATTTGAGAGCATAAGTGACTTGCAAAATTGCACACAATTGTCTTTGACTAAATCCTAGGCTGTTGCCCTGTTCCCTTGCACGGTGTGGGTGGGCGAGGACAAGGGCTTATGTATGATCAGGCTCCCTCAGAGAGGAGGGCCTCCACAATCCTAAAGGGACTGATGCCAGGGTGCTCCTCTATCTGACTGTATCCTAAGAATCCTTCCAGAACATTCCCAGGTATATCAAATCCACTCCCTATCAAGGTAGAGCTGCCAGAGGCTGGGCAGAAGAGGGAGGAGGCTATGAGGCTGTGAATTAGGGGAGGCCTGCAGCAGGAGAGCGGAGAACTTCTCTACCTGTCACTTGTGGTGAGGAAAGGGATGATGTGTCATGGGGAAGAAATGGATTCATTCTTCTCCAGGCCTGGAAGAGGAACCAAGATGTCTACTCTGACTACCTGTGTGCTGAAGCAAGGACATATGGGGATGGGGAGCTCAGGGCCTGGGTACCTCTGGAGACAAGCTGAGTCTAGCAGCTGTGGGGAAATGGATGCAGACATCCTCCAGAAAGCAAGATGGCGGCTACCTGTGAGGAGCTCTGAGGGGCTGAGAGGCAGTCAGGATATGGCAACCCGGAGGGAGGTTCTCTCTCCTTACCCCCTTGGCTGGAATGGGGGTGAAAAAGGATGGTTTTAGAGGAGCAGAAGCCCATCCTCAGGGCTGGGCTGGGCACAGCAAGCCGCTGGGCCCTGGCACTCACTGCTTTGTCATCCTGGCGTCCTGGAAGGTGACAAAGATCAGGTCCAGACGCTTCAGCCGAACGCGGTTGAGCTCAGCGTTGAACTCATCAGTCAGCTGCTCCTCCAGCTCACTATAATACTGCTCTGCATCTACCTGGGGCGAGATTTGGTCCTCAGAGCTAGAGAAGCCAGAGCTCGAGGAAGGTCTTGCCTGGACATAAGGCCTTTCTTCACTCAGGTGGTGGGCCTGAGGCCTTGGTTCCATTCCCAACTCCCTTCAGAGCCTGACAAAGAGCTCAGGATCCCAGTGGGCTCCCAGATCCCAACTCGAGAACAGGAAAAGGCTATGACTCTGAAATTAGCTCCCTGCCCTTAGATTGGGGGAAGGTGAGGCACACCCAGGGGCCAGGGGCTGCTTTTGGACTTGGGCTTAGATTCCAGAGGAGTGATAGAATGTGTCTGCGCACTTCAGGAAATAGGGATGATTCCTTTTTCTGGTCCCGCCCTGTGGCCTACTCCCAGTGATAGCCGTTGGGTGATAAGACAGAGCCCAGTGCCTTCAAATGCTCCTGTCCTTGCCCTTTGAAAGCCTGAGGCATGGCAGCCTACAGCAGCCTACCATGTTCTCTCTGGTGCTCCTATCCAAGACTAGAAGTAGGCAAGAGCAAGCCTCTGAGGATCATGCCAGAGGGGACTCCAAGGAAGGCTTCAGCTCCTCGATATTCTCCACAGGGAGGCAGGGCATGGCGGAAGGGGAGGGAGGCACCAGGAGCCACAGCCCTAGAGCAGAGCTGAACAGGGCCCAAGGGTACAGAGCCCCAGACAGAGCTGGAGACCCGGTGCCCCAGCCCCTCCTCTGCCGTGTCCCTTGATTTCCCAGGCCAGGTACCTCTTTGAAGCAGGTCCAGCACTTGCAGAAGCACAGGCGGGAGCAGGGGTGGGTCTTGATCATCACCTTCCCACTCTTCTTGGCCTTGGCAGTGTAGTAGAGCCGGCCCCTCATTGCGTGGCGCCTGTCGGCCGGCAGGCAGCGGGAGGAAGCATCTTGTGGTGGGGGGGGGGCAGCAGAGCCACATCCTCCCCTTGTACCCTCAGCCCAGATCCAGAGAGACGCCACCGCAGACTCACCTCTGATCATCCAACTCGATCAGCATCCTGACGTCATAGCAGAAGTGGACTCTGGTCACTACGCACCCTGGATAAGCCTCACTGTGGCCACAGACACGGACGCTGAGCCAGCCTGGGGTGCTGGGTAGGGGACATCCCACCCCGACACCTGCCCCAAACTATAGCCTACGGGGCCGAGGGGCTCAGCTGCCTGTGGTCCCGACTCTGGGGTTGGACACTCTAGTCCTCGCTCCTCAGGTCAAATTTTAGAGTTGATCCCTAGTAATCTGAGAATTGTCTACATCCTTCCCAGATGATCCAGAATAGGGCTAGGGAACAGAACTGGAAATTCCTGCCCAAGAGAGATAATGAACTCCTGGGGTTAGGAACTTGGGTTGTAAAAGGCGCCCCAACATGACCTGCTCTAGACAATTGTGGTCCAGGCGCTCTCCGGGCCCTGTGGTTGGAGCGATGACAGAAAGGAAGAAAATGATACCCTGCTGCACTCAGGCCAGGCAGGAAAGCCCTTGGCTTGGGAAACCCTGCTCTGGCCCCAGGTCCAGCATGGGCTACTGCCTGGCTGGACCTCCATCCTATGCCAACTTACTACCCACACGAAGATGTAGGCAGGGTTACCGGGAAGGATGCAATCCATGCTTTGGCCCACTCGACTGACTTACTGAAAATGCTTAATGATGATTTCTGGGTCTTGGATGTCCGTGGGGACATAGGTGATCATTAGTGTCCTTGTGACCTAAGTCGGGAGGGCAAAGGGAGAAAGAAGACCATGTTTACATGGGACTCCAGGATGTCTGGGTCTTTGTTGGCCCAGAACTGTCTGGAGTAGGCCTGCTACTCAACCAGGCTGCCCCTTGTTGGTAAGCTCAGCACCAGTGTCCCTGGTCCGCTTTGTGTTCCTGACATCAGCAGGCTGTGAGCTGGGGACAGCTGCGGGCAGGTGTGTCGCATCTCTTATTCTCTGGGGCCCTGCTGCAGGCTCCTGGCCACAGACAGCTGAGGTCAAGGGAGAAAGAGCCAGAAGGGGCAGACAGGGCCAGTCAGGGAGGAGGACCAGAGCTCCAGGACCGATGGGGACAGCTCATGCTCGCCTGTTGACCGTCCCCGCCCTCATTCTGTCCTCAAGGAGGGGAGTAGACCCTGGGGAGGGGATGCAGAAGCCCCTCAAACTTCACATTGTATTCTGTGAGCGGGCAATGTCTTCCTGAGCCATCCCCTCAGGTTGACAGTCTGGCAAACTGAGCTCCAAGAGACCAGAGTCTCAGCAGAAGCTTCTAGTGACAAGAAGGAAAGCTGAAGTAGCTGAGTCCAGACTGGTCTAGGGTGCCCAAGCCTCCGTGCCTGCAGGCCAAAGCATTCAGTGTAACCTTTAAGGGGTGTGTGGATTTGGTTCTGGGGTGGGGTAGAGTCAATCAGTCCTTCAGAACTGCTATCACAGAGGGAGTGGGTCCTACTTCACTGAAGCTCTGAATGGCTGAGGACAGAGCCAAGGATCTTTCCCTTCCCCACCAGAGCCAAAGCAGTCCACATACCTCTTCCCTGGCTTGGGCTGGGGCTGGGGTTGAGGCTGGGCTGGGGCTGGGGCATGTCTCTGCCCTAAGACAGCTGCGCCCTTACACACTGGGACAGTCAGTGCCAGCCAACAAGGTGCAAAGAGTTAAAGCCCTGAACGCAGCCTCTACCAGTGATGGGAGTTAGCGGGGACGTGCCCAACTGCTCCCCTAGGCTGGAAAAACTCTAGAGTGCATGTTCTCTCCCGACTCCCAGGGTGGTGGGAGCTGCTCCTAACTGCTCGCCCTTACCTACATCTTTTTCATCCCACTTCCCGACCCTCTAGTAGTTTTTCCTAGGATCACCTTTAATGTAAGTGAATGCTGTGCCCTCCCATATCCTAGGGCCTGCTTGGGAGGTGGGGTGACCCAAACCAGGAGAGTGGGGGATACTGGGCCAGGCCCTGGGGTCTGTGACCTCCCAGACTGTGGAAGGGCAAAGAACTTGGGCACTCCCCAGCAGGGGGCACCAGGCACCTGGGTGGAAGAGCCCTGCTGTGGATGGTGAAGGGCCAGGGGTCTTGAGAGAGGGGGTGGGCAGCAGGGTACAGGGCAGTAGGCGCCTCGCAGCAGCGGTTTACCGGCCGGTTTGGAAGCGTTCCAGTCACCACCCAGGACAGCTGTGCGAGGTGCCGGGTTACGCTTCCCAGGGCCGAGGGGAGGAGGCTGCCCTGCTCGTGTGAGATGGCCCCCCGCAGGGTGCAGAATGAGCCAAATCAGGATGCCTCTGAAGGCCGGGGCTGGGGTGGCCCAGTGGGCCGGGCTCTGGCTGGGAGGGAGCGGTTTTGGAGTTCTTTTCACTTGCTCACCTTGTAGCTCCTCTTGGGCACGAACCCTAAGCAGTGGTGAGCCATGAAGATGAGGTTGAGGACGAAGTAGAGGAAGGAGAAGCAGCTGTGCAGCCACAGGATCTTATTCCTGCCAGGAACAAGACACAGGAGGAGTGAGATCACCCTCTCCCACCCCCGTCTCCCCTGGGCCACCCTCTGGTAGTTGCACACACTTGGGCTCCTTGGATGGGGACAGCCCTGAGAAGAAGGGGGTGGCCCACGCCAGCTACCAGGGGCTAACATTTACTGAGTGCTTACCATACACCAGGCCCAGGGAGGGACAAGATTCTTCTGTACGTTTTCTCACCAGATTCTCACACCATAGGAGGGTGCTACTGTGACTATCTTTACTTATCCGTGGGGAAATGAGGGTCAGAGGCAGAGGTCATTCCTAGTCGTGGCAGCACCGGGAGGTGAGCGTGGGGCAGCGGACGCCCGGGGACTTCTCACCACCATACAGGGCCGCTGGCAGCTCCAGCTCATGCTCCCACAGCTGCCCCGCAGCCCAGTGGAGGGGCCATTGGCCTTTAGTAGTGAGGGATGGGGCGTCACACTCTGGCCCCGAGGGAGGCAGGCCCGGCAGATTCGCTCTGCCTCTCCCGGCACAAGAAGAGTGCTGGCACAGGACTTTGGACTCATACGATGCTGTCCCAAGACATGTGGCCAAGAGGACTGTTCAGAAATAGGGCCCACCTCATTCGGGTGCAGTTTGAGAAGAGAAAAGCTGCCTTGCTTCAAAATCTCTCTTCGCCACATGTCCCAGTGCCTGGCATTTCACTGCACATTCCCTATCTAGCTAGGTCTCGATCCCCCATGTCCTCAGAGGGCGCAAGTGTCTATGGTCTTGAAGAAACACTCCAGCATTCTGCCAATATGCCTTTATGGATGTTGAAGGGTCTTTCTTGCCCTACTAAAACTAACGTCTTGTTGGGAAGGCACAGGTACCTTCCGCCGGGGGCTGGCCTGGGAGACACTGGTGAGGAAGAGGCCAGAGCCTCATTCTGCTGATTTTGGAGTCTGATGGATTGGCGGGGGCAAGGGGCAGAGAGGCTGGGATGGGGCAGGGCTGGGTGGACCCCCACTGAGACCTGCGGGACCTGCCTCTTCAGCTTTGCCAGGAAATCGGCCACATGTGGCCAAGACCCCCAGGGGGCCTCTTTTCTCAGGATGGACCAGCAGGGCTGCATCTGGCTCAGTACGCATGGCTTGAGCCACCCGGTGGGTTGGCTGTTACTGAAATCCACGAATCATGTCCAGCACTTGTTCCTTCCCTACTTCCCCCCAGACTGGGAATGAAGCTCGTGTGGGTGTGCGCTGCCGCAGACCTAGGGCCAGCTGGGTAGAGGTGGGGCATGAAGCTGGGTTATGTGGGTCCTCAGTCCCCCACTATGGGAATCAGGTCTACGCTTTATTCATTATATGAGGGTTGGTGTGCACTATTTTGTGGGGAGGAAATAATCTCTCAAGCCTCGTTGCTCCTGGGTCCTTGGCACTTGGGGGCTGGATATATTAAACAAGCAGGACCATCTTTCCAGGTTTTCAGTGGCCAGTTAGGGGAGGTCTACCTATTAGAGATATGGGGACACCAAGGCACCAACAGGATGCAACGTCTGGCCCCCTGCTTAGTGCATGGGTCCCAAGGAAAGCAGGCCTTTCTTAGTAGCAAAGCAGCTCCCATGTTTCCGACCCACACGCTGGACCGTCTCTCCCCACCAGTGCCCCAGCCAGTAGAACAGGAGGTAAGAGGATCAGGTACCTACTCTATGGAGACATTGACAATGGTGGTCCGACCGAAGTGGCTATTCCAATCTGGAAGAGAAGAAAGTGGCTGACTTCAAGGTCAGTTCCTTGATTGAGTGAGTTGAGGGAGGTTGCTGGTATTCAAGGTTCCTGAATAGGTGCCTGGGGTCTGGAGATGCTTGCCCAAGTTCTGCCCTTTGTTCTTGTTCCCCCAAACTTGCCTCCAACTCCCGATAAAAGCAGCTGAGGCCTCTTCTTCTTTCTGGGACTACTGGTCGGGGCTCTACGGCTGTGATGTGAGACCAAGTCTTAGTGTGGCATCCCCAGTGCCCAACTGGAGTGTGAAAGACACTAGTACCGACTCATTGAAGGAGCCCAGGGCCCTGCCATGAGCAGTTGCCAATGGCAACCACTGCAACAAGAATGTCACCTTGCCTCATTGGGACAGAGTAAATCCTCCCAGCAAAGTGTATTAGTTTATCGGTTTGGCCATCTCTGGGTGTTATGAAATGTGTCCAGAAATCCTGCATTAACATAACAAATACATTACCTTCAATATAGTATCACCAACACACTAGCTCTTAGAAAGAGACTTTGGAAAGAGAGAAGTTGCTGACTCAGACAGCCGCATGTGGTGGCGGGGAGATTGCGTGCTACCTCGAAGTAACTGAAGTCCACCTGTGGCTGAAGAAACAGCCACCTAAGGAACCAGGGTGCCCCTGGCGGTCAGCTGGGCAATTTGGAGGCTAAGTGACAGCACCTGGTTACACAGCCTGCCACTCTGTCCCTCCTCATGTTGCTAAGCGAGATACCAGCTGTTGGTCACTGAGCATGCACTCCGCCAGGCACCTGACATGCCTCATCTCCCAATCCCCCCAACAGCTGAGGACCCGACACCCAGAGAGACTCATCTGCTGAATATAAGATGAAACAATTTGCTAGATTGGGCAAAGGTATTTTCTGGAAAGCCGATGTGGATCAAAGTGGGGGAATCAAGATTCTTCTGTCTTTGGAGCCCAAGCCCACAATGTCAGTCTGTCCGAAGGACCTGCCCATTTATAACAAGCATGGCAAGACTTCCTAGACACCAATGTGGCACTTGCACTGCTGTGACTGTCACCGCGGGGGGAGGGGAGAGATCAAGTTCAGGGATCTCTGCTGTCGATCTCACGCCATCCTAAGGCCTAGCAAGCACCTGGCTGGGTGTGGAGTGGGACTGCCACAGTCCCAGGCCGAATTCCTACCACATACCTGCTGTGCCGGGGCCTGAGCCAACCTCGGGACAGGCATCTCATCTCCAGTCTCCATGTGGGAAAATTTAAGTTTGGGGTTGCTTCAGTTCTCCCCAAAATAACTAATTTGAGACGCGGAATTCAGTTGTGGATCTCAAGACTACAGAGACTCAAGCTCTGTCCTGCCCACCGGGCTGTCCCTGTGCTCGGGCGGCCCAGAACCCCCCCCCCCCCGCCGGGCGCACTGAGCCCCGCCTACCCAGGACGGTCCCGGTGTAGTTGATGGGCAAGATGATACCCAGGGAGGGGATGCAGAGGATGAGCACGAAGATGATGAGGTGGTACTGGAACATGATGTAGATGCGGGCGTCGTCTCCGCACTTGCTGATCAGGTCCTCATTCCTGGAAGACACACATGGACGAGCCCACCCTTCAGGAGCTGGCGCCGCCACAGCACGTGCTGGAGGCCGGCAGAGGAAGGAAGATTATCACCTGACCCCTAGTGTTTATGTTTTCGTTTTAGAAATATCACCGTCTCAAAGCCCCTATCATGTCCGAAATGTATTTCTCTGAATTTCACAGGTGCATCCAAGGCTGAAGCTGCTAGCCACACCCACACCCACACCAACACCCCCACACCCACACCCACACCCACACACACACACCCACACCCACACCCACCCAC